>SNQJ01S0017603.1:3101-28379 GCA_010110895.2 Picea sitchensis | reverse complement strand
ACTTCTGTGAAATGATTTCTTCAATAGCTTGTAGTTGATCTCTTAACTGAGAGATTCTCACAAAGTATGATGTTATGTTGTCATCATCATTCATCTTCATGTCACGAAGCTCATTCTTCAGACTCATAACTTGTCCAATTTTTCTGAATGAGAAGAGATTTGTTAGGGCATCGTGCATCTTCTTAGATGAGTCAATATGGGAGATGTAGGGTATCAAGTGGTCTTTTATAGATTCCACTATGATACTCATGGCATTGATCTCACCATCTTTGAACTTCTCCATAACTGCAACGTTTTGTGGTTCCTTCTCTTTTCCTTCTTCAAACTCTGGTTCCACGATCTTTCCTTTCACGATATCCAACACTTTATTCTTGGCAAGGATGAGTTCAATCCGTGTCTACCACTCTCTGAAGTTAGAGGCTCCATCTAACTTGTTCTCTGACTTCATAGAATAAGTCATGGTTTCTTTGACTTGGTCAAACCCTAGATTTGACCACAAACTCAAACTTGACGTCTTGGCTTGGTTGAGAGTACCAGGAGATGCACTAGGCTAGGGCGCATTGATCTATCTGGAGATTAGGTCAATCCCTTCACTTAAGGTGCCTCAATGAAAGGATTAGGGTTTTTGCAACTGCATCTGCTAGTAACCCTAGCGGCAATGCTTTGGTGACTGCTCCTGCTAGGAAACCCTAGTGGTAGTTCTTCAACGAGCTTAATATCATTCTGGCTATGTTTCCTTCCAACAGTTAGACTGAATGAGGGAGGTGTGGGCCCATAACCTATTAGAATATAATGGATGTGCTCATTTTACCATTGACAATATCTCTATTGTCACCCGACCATAGGCCGAAGACACCCTCCGAGCACCTTAACCTTAACAGAGAATCACTCTGGAAGCAAACCCTAGGCTAGATAGCCAAACAAAGGGTAGCGCACCTTTCCCCAAGGATAACGCAGCAACAAGAGCTGAGAATATGTTCCAAACCCTAGCCAAGAGATAGTCCAAGCGTAACTACTAGCTACAGCAGCTACAACGGCAGCTCTCCTCCAAACCTGCGTAGAAACTGGGCAACTGCAGTCTGCACAAGTGATTCTCTACAATTCTGAGACTGCCTGCCAGAATGAGAATTGGCCTCCTGTATTTATACTAATTTTGGCTAACTGCCTGGGTCGACTTCTCATTCTGGGTATCTGTCTATTCAGTATATATTATTATTTCTGGCCGACTTCTTCTCTTGGAGGCTAATAACCTAATATAAATAAACTTCTTGAGTCGACAAGTCTTCTAGGGTTATTATCCAACTCATTAGGGTTTCTTCTTGCTTCTTGGAGTATTATATCCTCGTGAGGTTTACACGTAGAGGTAAATAACTCCCGCAGCTACCATAATATCAACAATATGAACTCTCAAGAGTCCTCCAAGATGAATACAGAAGATATCCAAGATCCCAAGATGCATGTATTGCCCTCTCTAGCAAGATGCGTTGTTTCTGGCTATAGCAAGCTAAGAATTAGGCCTCTTTGAATATGGGATCCAAACCACTAAAACCATGTGCCAAAATGTAGATCAGGTGATATGAAACCCCTCTGGTGAATCTCCTGACTATTGGGTGAGATCTCACCCTCTAGAATACTAGATCCCATATGCACAATGCACACCATGAAGAGAAACATGCCCTCCTGAGTGATTGGATGAATGGGATGAAGAATCCACTCAGACAATGATGCAAAAATGTGCTAGGGTGATGGAAACCAATTTTGGAGTGAGATATACTGAAAATATATCCACCTATGAGAAAATCAAACTAATATCTTAAGAACAGTGTGCCCTAGCTCTGCAGAAGACCTCCAACAATACGCCTTGCCTCCACAGTTGCCCCTGTAATTGAATGGTAACTGATGTAGAATGGTGAGGGAGGAATATTTCACCTCCGTGACCAAGCTTGGACCAAGTTGGGTGGGATCTTTCACCATTGAGTTGATCTCTAGGGTTTGTTCAATCAAAACCCTCAAAATCCCCAAGTGCATGGACTCTCTAGCAAGAAGTCAGACATCAAAATGATAATCGACATAATGAGAGAATAGAGGCCCCTATCTCTCTTTTATCCCCCTTTTTAACCTTTTCCCTCCAAGTGACTTTTACTTTATTTTTATTATTCTTTAATTAAATTACTTTATTAATTAATTGGCCTTTTTCCCTCTAAAAACTGATTTATTCGTCCCTATGGATTATCCGGTCACTAAAAGTCATTTCTCATCATCAAATCCTATAGTTCTCTTCCTCTCGATTACAATGAGCTATTACACTAAGAGGTTTCTCCATGTATTATTCCCAAACTGACCTTCTTATTGAAATTAATTAAAATATGACCCATAATAACTCAAAATTACGGAAATCGTCAGAATGCAACGAAACCAAAGCCAAGTTGTGTGGAATGGATATTCATGATGAAATTTGATGAACGATGCAATTCGGGCCCAATAAAACCCCTCAACACCTCCTAAACGTGATGCCACCCCCATCTGGCTACTTTGGTAGGCATAACACTCTGTAATATAATAATGTCCAAAAATGGGGACATTACAGTCCTCCCTGCTATAATATTGCTTGTCCTCAAGCAATAACTAAATCAATATGTATATGATACCAGGATCCCATATCCACCTGTGTGACCTATAGTAATCTCTCCTCGAGTCATGGCCCCTCCAAGTGCTCACCCTACATGATACCTAAATGCTCTTGATGAGCAAAATGATCGTGTGCACTCGATTCTTAGTCAACTCCCCAAGCAACCACTCTACTCGGATCTCGACCCCATCAAACTTTGGACAACCAAGCACTCCAATCCCTAGATCCCATATCAAGATGCGAACTACAGTTCCCTGGAAAGTATAGTCCTGTAAGATACCAACATCATGAATCTCTTAAAGAACCCCAACTAATGGAACAAGTAGATACAATATCCATCCATCAAGGAGTCTCTCACATAAACCCATCTCCCAACTATCGTCTCTAGCAGAAGCCAGACACCCTGCTAACCAAGAAGATGATATGCTGATATATCCGATCCTCAACCAAGGAGATCCATCCTGCCAAAAAGCATGATCATCTAGACTTGCTCTCAAATTCCCCCAATAATGGAAAGAGTCAATCATGCAAGTCTCTGAAACCCTCATGCGCTCTAGAATAGCACCAAATCCTGCATCACATAGATCTGAAGGTCTCATACCAATTATTTCAGTGCCCACAAAATTGTAAACCTTTGGCCGAAGTATGTTGATAGTCATGTTGTCTTGTCCATAATCACTAAACTTGGCCTCCCTGTCAACCCACACTGCTTTTTGCGGAGTCCCATACTCCAAAAATGCCTCCATGTGTCTCATGACATCATCATCGAGATCCCCCAAGGATAATATATCAATGTCACGCTGACAAGTCCTGAAATGGCTAAGTTGTTTGACCATAGATACATCATGTAGGGTCCTCAAGATCCCTGACATTATCTACTGTGACCATACCTCCTGCCAACTGATCTCATAGATCTCATTAGAAGCACATGTCCATCTCTACTCCTAGTCCTCATCCTTCTAAGAATATGAACCTGTATCCATCTCTGGAACATACTGTGTCCCATGACTGAGGATGCTCTCCATCACACCCCAAGCCCTGTATGATTGTCTCAGATGAGCCATCCCTATCTTGTTGTATATAATCAAGTCACTCTCGTAAGGTGGTCTCTGCCTACCAACTCTCCATGTCCCACACAACTATATGTAGGACTGAGGAGTGTCATATGCATTGGTCAATCCCAAAGGCTTGACCAAGAACTCATCCACTGGCACCCAAGGTGAAAAATCGCATGCAGTCATCACTAAACTCCAACCATCGGGTACAATAGTAGGGAACTCCACAAATTGTTGGTCAATCACTCTCCCTCCATCGTCACTCATATAATTGATGCTACTATGAAGGTCTCTCAGATCTATGTATTGTTGTAGGGGAGAGGAATATCCATGTTCCACTAAGTATGACTCCTCCCTCCACTCCAATGCCTCCTCCTGGATCCCAATATACACCTCTTCATGCCCCTGCATACTCATGCAAGCTCCCAAATCCTCCTGCACCATCTTGTATCCTGGGTGTACTACCAGGTCAACCTCTCCATGGATTTAAAACACTCCTGGAACCAAAATGGGAGTGTCCTCATAACTGCCTCTGCCTCTAGAATCCCCAGGTGTATGTGTATGACCAACTGACTCAGAACCCCTCATGAAGGGTGGCACCTGAACATCCTTCTGCATATCTTGATCACATCTCTCCATAAGCATCAATGATCTTGAGTATCCCTCACACACCTCCATCATCTAGCACTCCTCTACCACACCACCAACATCATCTGGCGAAGTAGCTGAAATAAACATATGACTCTTTATTGAGATAGATGTAGGGGATCTCTGACTAGTCTCCTCAAGGAGCTCCTCTAATCGGGACCCTTGTTCCTGAAGGTTTGTATGTGCACCTTCCAAGAATCCACGTGTGCTCACCAACTCATGAGTGAGTCGGTCCACCTCAATCTCCTTCTCCCTCAGTGCACTATGATACATCTCGCCAACCTCCAATAGGTAATATCTATCCATCAATAATTGTTGGTAGTCGGCCCTCATCAGAGTCACTCTCTCCTTGAGTGTATGGAAGTCATCAATGAAAAACCCCCCATCTGAACTATCATGTGCCATCAAGACCCTCCAACAATAACCTGCCACCAATGCATGTGTATCATCAATGCTTCTAGTGACTACCATGATTATGTCCTCACTAACTCTCAACTGTACTATCAAGTGTCGCAACTACTGATCACAATCTTGTTGAGGTGCTACCTCATGACTCTCATTTCCGATGTCAACAATGGAATCCCCATCAACACACTCATCAAGAGATGATTCATTGAACCGTCCACTTCCCTATGTGCTACTGAGTCCTCCTGTATTCCATTGCACACCATCACCAACTGCTACCCCCATTTGAATCAGACTGTATCCTATATGGGAAATTGTATCATCGTGTGCTCTCACTCTGCTAATGTCATCTACACCTAGATCCCATACAGATGTGTCTAGACATGAGATATGGTCATTTCAAAAAATAAGGAGTGCTTCCTCATCACTATAGATTGGTCCTGGAAGTGAGTATCCCATCAAACTGTCAGTCCCCACAACCTGATCTAACAATGGAATCTCTAACAGAGGTGACTCACTCTCCTCATATTTATAGGCATGTGTATCATCAATTGGCTCCAAGTCATGCCTCTCCTCCTAGATCTACAGATCCATAAGTCCCTTGTGTACAATCCCCACACAAGGCTTCTCTACCATATCAGGAATTCCACCGATATCCTCATGTGTTGTGGCTATCATATGTGTCTGAGAAGATGAAAAATGTGTCACAATCATCATAGAAAGCTCATCATCCTCCATACATGACTTCCTGGAAGACATTTCTACACCTAAAGGTAGGTCATCCAACCTCCTAATCTCATCATGTCTAAGTGCTAACACATATAAATCCTCATAAGTGTCACCACTATGATGAAGTGTTGAGTCCTCAACACTGCCTGATAGGGAAGTTGAAGAACATAGGTTATCATCCTATCCATGCAATTGTCCATCAAATTCACAAGTGTCCTGAGACTTCTCTAATGAGGTATCTAAGGCTTCATCCTCATATGCATCCTCCTTGTCACTGTCATAGTGCACCTCAATGTAATGCACTCTCCCTTTACTCCTCCATCTGTGATCTGGCCCCCAAGGCTCTTTGCAACTGTAGCAAAGTTCCCTGGTCCTAATGGGTGTAGGCTCAATATTTGATCCTATCAATCCACTAATTTGTGGGGATGTATCTTCTTACCTTTGTCTACACCATGCTCTACTCTTATGTATTTCTGATATCCACTCATATATGGCTTGATCCAATTCTACCCAAAGCTTTTCTTGTTTAACCATTTTCTTAGTCTATTGAACAATGTGCTACTTGCTCATTCTGCAATCAAATATTTTCTCCTTAGGGAATACCCCTCGGGATGGGAGGAATCTTCGCTCTAATACCACTGTAATGTCCTCAACTAGATTTGATATAAAAATCAAACTTATGTGATTGAGAACTTTTGTCAAACAATTTGACAGTAGGACCTATTTCCTTAGCCAAATGGTTTATTTGAGGTGTCCCAACTTCAAGATAGGTTATTGATGTGTTTTTGTGACCAAGGAGATGGATTGTAACCTTCTTATAGCTCCCAATATATTTGTTGTTTGATTATTTAGCTTCTTGTTATAAATATGACAACAGATCTCATTGAAACATTTTGTCAAACAATTGGCATGTTTGTCTTGTTATTGAGTTTGATCATGGTTTATTGTATGGAGAAATTGTTGGTGATAAAGATGACAAATAACAACAATAAAGACAATAGATATAGCACAAGAAATGGCCACAAACTCAGATCTGATTTTATTTATCAAAATATAGCTAACCTCATACAAAATGGGGCAGATCTGGAATACATGTAGAAGAATGAAGTGTGTGGTTGGTAGTGCCTCCAAAATATAGTATAATGATGGAGATATGAACTCTCAAGAGTCCTCCAAGGTGAATATAGAAGATACCCAAGATCCCAAGTTGCATGTGCTTCCCTCTCTAGCAAGATGTGCCCTTTCTGGCTATAGCAAGCTAAGAATTTGGCCTCTTTGAATATGGCCTACAAACCAATGAAACCAAGTGCCAAAATGTAGATTGGGTGGTATGAAACACCTCTGGGGAATCTCCTGACTGTTGGGTGAGATCTCACCCTCAAGAATACTAGATCCCCCATGCACAATGTGCCCTCCTGAAGAGAAACACGCCCTCATGAGTGATGGTATGAATGGGATGAAGAATCCAATCAAATAATGATGCAAAAAAGCACTAGGGTGATGGAAAATGATCCTAGAGTGAGATCTACCAAAAAACTAGCCACCTCTGAGCAAATTGAACTAATCTCTCAAGAACAGTGCACTCTAGCTCTGCAGAAAACCTCCAACAATACGCCCTGCCTCCACAACTGCCCTTGTAACTGATGTAGAATGGTGAGGGAGGAATTGGTTACCTCCATGACCAAACTTGTACTAGGTTGGGTGGGATCTTTCACCACCGAGCTGATCTCTAGGGTTTGTTCAGTCAAAACCTTCAAAACCCCCAAGTGCATGGGATCTCTAGCAAGAAGCCAAACATCAAAATGATAATCAACATAGTAAGAGAATAGAGGCCCCTATCTCTCTTTTATCCCCCCTTTTCACCTTTTCCCTCCAAGTGACTTTTACTTTATTTTTATTGTTCTTTAATTAAATCACTTTATTAATTAATTAGCCTTTTTTCCTCTAAAAAGTTATTTATTCGTCCCTATGGCTTCTCCATCCACTAAAATTCACTTTTCATCATCTAATCATGTAGTTCTCTTCCTCCCGATTCCAATGATCTATTACACTAAGAGGTTTCTCCAAGTATTATTCCCAAAATGACCTTCTTAGTGAAATTAATTAAAATATGACCCATAATAATTCAAAATTACGGAAATCGTCGGAATGCAATGAAACCAAAGACAAGCTGTGTGGAATGGATCCTGGTGATGAAATATGATGAACGATGCAAGTTAGGCCCAATAAAACCCCTCAATAACTCATGAACTCGTTGTCACCCCCATCTGGCTACTATGGTAGGCATAACACTCTGTAATATAATAATGTCCAAAATGGGGACATTACAGAAAACATCATGTCTAAATGTATCTTTGCTTTCCAAAAACATTTTGTCATCCTACCAATAAAATATGTTCTCAAAAAAATAACATTAAAACCCATATTTATTCTGAGAGGCGGTTTTCCTTTTTTCACTATCACCTTCCTTTTATCCTTTTGTTGATTTATCTTGTGCAATAGCCTACGGTTGATTGGAAGCTTGGGGATGAATTTCACTGATGACATGGGATCAACTATATTTAAGGTGGACATGAGAGGAAATTGATTCAGAGGAGTCTTTGGAAGACTTCAAATGATTGGCCACCCCTTTTCCTTTATCTATTTCTGACTCGAGAATGATAATTTTGAGTCTCTTTCTTGCATTAGAGGATTGGACTAGTGACGCAACACGATCAATTTGGGCGTTTGGGTTGAATTGCAGTGGAGGAGGGGGAAATGATAATGATATTGTTTTTCAACCATGATGATGTACAACGGGATGATGGACAATTTCTTGCCAACCATTATTGACAAGTGGCTCTGGCTACATAGAGACATGAGGGGGGACACAAACGTCAAAGTGAACTGAGAATCGTGGCCTGCTATGGCCCCTTTGCCAATTATTACCTCTACCTCTATTGGCACCTCTGCCATTGTTGCCCCTACTAAAAGACTCATCTTGAAGAAAGATTAAAATCAGAATATGGAAAACCTTTAACCATTCATTCATTAACACTCTACCTAAATAAAATCAAAATGTTGGTTCTATCATTCACAACAGAAGCACATGCAATCCATCCATCAATACAATCCTTCACATATTGAATTTAATAATCCATTGCATTTGAACATGGAATTACAGGGTCATTGGGAAAATGGGGGGCTTTGTAATGAATTAAAAATGATAGCATGGACGGAAATGAATAAATGAATATTGTTCCGGCAAAATGAAGAACCCTATTCTCATAAAAACAATGTCTCCATATCATAATTTCCAACTCAAGTCATCATGCAATCCTTTTCCATACCTTTTCAAATGAAATTCATAATAATAGAACATGGAATAATTTAAATGTTCTTGGGAAAATGGTGGGCATATATTGAGCGAAAAATGAAATTATGAATGGGAATGAAATGATTACTGTTATGTTTTATAAATTATCATTTACTCAATTCCATGATCAACATTAATGTCTTGTGCTGAAAACGTGTTGAATTTACCATTGTTCACCAAGCCAGTTATTTCCAAACTAACATGAGAAAACTCCCACCAACGAAATTTCCTGTGTGCCATAACCATTTATTTTTAAACTTTAACATACAATATCCACAACATGGCAACTTTTAAACTGCTCAATATCAAACTCAAGGGAAATCTCAAAGTTGTCAAACTTTGTAAGTTTCATTTTCTTTTTTTTAAACCTTAGATTTCCTTTTAAACTGGTGAATCATTTTGTCAACAAAGAAATTTTGGACTCATTTATAAAAGTCGACATGAAAGGCTGAGAAAAGAATCATAAATCCATCAACTATGCACTATAAAAATTACACCATAACCCCAAAATAATTGTTACGAAATCAAATTGGGTTTGAAACCCCGATGTGAGCCTAGTAGTCATTGTTTCATCAAACCCACACTAACTTCAAAAGTTGATCGAATTCCCTCATGGATAAATAACAAAGTGAGACACAATTTTGTGGGTTTAATCAATCTTCCAGCGGTTGTGTCAAAACAATTAAACAAAATTTTGAATACAGGTTTAAATTTATTAGTTGTCTATTCATATTGGATGGGGAAAATGTTAGAATTAAATATATGTGCTCATTTTACCATAGACAATATCACTATTGTCACCCAACCATAGGCATGCAGCCACCCCCGAGCACCATAACCTTTTCTATATAGAATGATTCTAGAAGCAACACTAGAACCAACAGATAACGAAGAGAGCTCATCTTTATCCAAAGATAGCTCACCAAACAGAAAGTCTCAAAGCCACATAACAAGAACAATACTCAGTTGTAGTAGTTGCAGTTGTAGAAGCTACAGTTGCACTTACCAATAATACCACCGAGAACCATCACCAATAACACCACCAAGATATACTAGAGGATAGGGCGCACATCTTAGGCTATATGGTGCTAGAGAGAGAGATACCAAGAACCATCCCAAAAGATCCACCTTCCATCATTGCAGTTGGAGCTCTAAACTTGGGCCAAACTTGACTGAGAGAGTGGGTGAAGTGTGTGTGTACAAATGAGCTAGACCATCTCTTATTTATAGTGGTTCTTGTCACTTGTCTGGGCCAACTTGTCCTTTTAGAATCTAATACTTTAATATTAATTCTTTTAATGAGCTGACTTGTCTTCTAAGGTTTATACACATCCATTTAGGGTTTCTCTTGCTTACAGAATATTCTATTCTAGCCAAAGGTTACACATGGAGGTTAATACCTCCCGCAGCTACCATAATATCAACAAAAACAAGGCCTGGATCAGACATAGTGGGTGTAAGGTTTGAAGTTTGGCTACAAGTGGAGCAATAAAAATCCCTTCCCATCATAACTTTTTTACAAAATTCCAAAGTGAAAGAAAAACAAAATACACAGGCATTCGTAACTTTGCAAACAATGGTAATAATAATACAAGAGGACTGGAAATCTTCCAAGGTTTGAGCATGGGATGAAGGTATTACAATATTGTCACGAAACTCCAACTATTATTTTCCCTTTTATAGAGAAAAACCTTTAAAAAATTAATCATAAAATGTGAGCGAGACTAAATGTATTCACCCATAAGGCATTTTCCAATAGCCATATCCTAGTAATACCAACATTTTCTCTAGGCGCAACACAACCATATACCTCAAAAAATAGAATGTTGAAAAATATTTCCAGTTTGAATCGCTCAAATGTCAAAAAGGAAAGAAACCCAAATCGAAATGCATTATTGCATGGCCAGAATGCTCTCAAGAAATTCACTGTAAACTTTGGAAAACAAACACATTTTGCATGCAAACTCTAAGAGCCAACAAGACGATTTTATCTTGATCAAAGTTAACATATTGATGAATGAAGAGGTAAAAGCCACATACATGTAAGAATAATGCTAGGAAACCACATAGAACAATTACTTTTCCGCCGAGGGCCGAGAAGAATGGAGGCTCTACTAACCAGAGCACCCAAAACAAGTGTGAAAGAATAGTGAAGGTGGCAGATTCGAGGTAGGGTAAGAACGACGTGCAGTAAATGCATGTCACTTCTCATCTTCTACATTCAATTCCATCAACCACAACCAACGATAGATCGCACTTAGCCTCCAAAAATTCATTCCAAACATACGCCCACCATACTTTAGCTATTTTCCACATAAATTTCCAACATCAAGAGTTGGGCTCAAGGTTGATACATAAATCTAATCTATTATATGCCCATCACAACTTTTTTACAAAATAAACATGATCCACATATCTTTCTAATGGAGGATTAAAATACCACATAACAATCGATTTCCCAAACATACCATAAGTTTACATGTAGCCTGAACTTAGTATTTGAATAATATGTCAAAGCCTAGGAGTAGAAAAAAATGTCTAATGAAATAAACATTCCCTTCCCTTAAAATCAAATTGATAATACAACCAACATCCATTAACTGCAAATAGAACCAGGTTAGGATCTTTTCTTTTTATTTTCAAACCGTGAAATTCTTCTTGTAAGGTAATCATGAGCACATCTTGAAGATATTAACAAGAGGAGTCACTTCTTTTCCTTATTATTGTTCTAAAGGGGTCCCACCTATTTAGTATTATTAATATATGTAAGTAATAATGCATTGCAACTCATTTGCAGGCATGGATTTCATGTTGCGCTTTTGGGCGTCAACAGGTATTACCCATAACTTTATTCATAAAAGATTAGCATATTGCATCAATTGTTTTTTGTATCTAGTGATAGATTTTCAAGTTTTGGTTGCTATTGGGGGAAGTATTGATTGTGGAGAAAAATGAAATAACATTAAACATAGTATGAGAGAATATAGTTTATTAAGCCCAATGTATGCCATTCTTATTGGAGGAGCAGATGTTGTTTTGGGGAATCAAAGGTTGAGAACATTGGGTATGGTTTCTACAAACTATAATGAATTATCAATGATGTTTGAATTGGAGGGAATTCATTATGAACTTAAAGGGTTAAAATTTGCACCCTCTTGGGTCATCAATTCTCAATGAAGGGAAAATATCTTAAAAAAGGGTAGTAGTGGAGTTATGGTTAAGCTTTTTTCTATGGAAGTGAAGTAGGAAGATGAAAATATTCTAGAGGAATTAAAAGGTACCTTGGAAAAGTACCATAGTGTCATCCAAGAAATTCATAAAAGGATATCTCCATCTAGATATCACGAACACCAAATTGAAATCATACCTAGAAGTACTCCTCCTAATAACTAGGATTTATGCTTTTTACTCGGTGTATCGATGTATGTGTTATCGCTATAACTAGTGGATTTCTTCCCTTTCCCATTGATGATGGGATTGGTTGATTTGTGCCTTAATGAAAAGGCCTTATAGATATCCATATCAACAAAAAGGAGAGATTGAGAAAGTGGTACAAGACATGTTGGATGCGAGTATTATTCAACGAAGAAGGAGTTCCTTTTCATCCCTAGTAGTAATGGTGAGATTAAAATATAATGCTCAGAGGATGTGTACTAATTACATATATCTAAACAAAAACACCATCAAGGATAAATTCCCTATTCCAAATATTGATGATCTATTAGATGAGTTTCATGGTGTGGCGTATTTCACAAAGTTAGATCTAAATTAGGATACCACCAAATCAAATTAAGAGAAGAAGACATTCCCAAAACAACTCTTAGAACACATGAAGGAAAATATGAGATATTCGTCATGTCTTTTGGGTTGACTAGTGCTCCTTCTACTTTTCAAAGCCTTAAAAATGAAATTTTTCGACCTCATCTTAGAAATTTTGTGTTGGTTTCCTTTGATGATATACTTATCTATATCAAATCATGGGAATAGCACATTAAACATGTGGATAGTCCTACAAATTCTTGAGAACAATCAATTATATGCAAAATGGTCCATATGTACTTTTGGGAAACAAAAAGTAGAGTATTTGGGGCATATTTTTTCACGGGAAGGGGTCAAGGTGGACACTTAAAAGATTCAAGATATCACAAAATGACCCATTTTTAAGAACATAAGAGTCTCAGAGGTTTTTTTTCGTCTCTTACAACATATTATAGGAAATTTGTTAAGAATTATGCATGCATTGTAGACCCACTCACACCTCTCTTGAAGAAAAATTCATTTGTATGGAATGAAGAGGCTACATTGGCATTCTCACATTTAAAGGATGTTATGTATTCTACACCAATATTGACAACACCTAAAAGTCAATGTGTTCTAAAAATGCCAACATAGTGATATCACAACCACATCCCTTTCTTTGGATCCAATTTTTTATTGTCTTATGATTTGTTTGTTGAAAAAAATTATTAGAACTAATAATCCTATTAATATGCATTGGAAAAATCTATTTACTATTTACTATCTTAACATACCACTTGTGTTGCAACTTGATCCACAAATATGTTCATTGCAATGTTACAGGGAAGGATAATAATTCACTTGTACTAATACACTATTGAAAACTTTAGCTTTTCAACCTTTTGTCCTTTTTGGTGTGTAATATACTAGTAAACCATACACTGACTTGAAATGAAACACTATGCATTTTAAAGGTGCATTCACTTAATGGTGATTCCAGTAGTACATGAGGCACATGATTTGCAATTATTTAGCTAAAATTAAAGAATCAATCATTATACTAATAGTTAGTATATGACATATATGTTCATAATTATTTCAATAGCAAAACACATGATTTGTAATTCTTTACTTTCACAATAATATTTAGTCAAAATGGAAGAATAAACCATTCTACTAATAATTAGTATATGAAATATATGTTCATAATTATTTCAATAACAAAATATTAGCACAAATTTTCCTATTTAAAAAAATATTTATTTATTATTAACTTTTAAAAAATTTCAAAACTTTTTATCATATATTTTATCATTCTACTATTTCTTAATTCTACTAATAATTAGTATATGAAATATATGTTCATAATTATTTCAATAACAAAATATTAGCACAAATTTTCCTATTTAAAAAAATATTTATTTATTATTAACTTTTAAAAAATTTCAAAACTTTTTATCACATATTTTATCATTCTACTATTTCTTATAATTTAAAACTAATTATTTTAATTAAAATTTACATTTTAATCATCTCATAAAATTGTAAATATAAAAATAACTATACGTAAAAAAACAAAGTTTTTCACCAACAATGGTAAAACTTACATTACAATGGTCATGAATAATGATGATTTCAAATATATTTTCATAAATGTAATATCTTGCATTTAAAAGTGGCTATGCATTGATGCTTCTTTTAAGTATTCAAAAGTGGCCGTGCAATGATGTTTCTTTTAGGTATTCATGAATGTATGGTATTTATTTCATTCAAACATTAGATTTCATTAAGATTTTTTTTGATGGCTTAAAAATTATTCAGTTCAAGTAAATATTGGTTATGATGTGTTAATAGGATTTAGCTTGGTGATTGGAAGGGATGATTGTTATCCTTTTCGTCTAGGTTCAATTTTTACAAGTAACATGTTGAATTCTTAATGAATGTTGTAATGGGTATCATCCTTCAAATGAAGCTATATAATAATTGTTTTTTTTTATCTTAATTAAATATATAAAAAAAAATTTACAAGAACTGGAGAATTTTGTATTAAAAATGTGTGGTCAAGTCCACTGTAGTACAAAAAAAGGCATTGCTAAGCCTTTGAAGTTCAAATTCTTTGAGATTTGGAACAACTGTTACAAAAATTGTGTCTACATACTTGCCATCTATCATATTTTTTACATTACTGTTGTATTTCGTGGTATACAACCTATAATAAACACCATTTATACATATAGTAAGGAAAAACAATTTTTCTAAAGTTTAAAAACATTAGCTACCCGGTTCCTTTTTTACCTCCAGAGGATCGTGTTTCTCCCAGAGTGCATCCATTGTTGGTTCATTGAGGTCGGGGACTTGGTTCACTGTGGCTGTTGAAAATTTTCTTGAAGCTTCCCGGTTGCTAACAAGGATGGTGGATTGTCCATTGTTGTTCTCCACCTGATCCAAATGACCTTTCAAGTCCTCAATTTGACTTCATTGAGCAAAGAATTCATCCTGCAATATTTCTATAAGATGGCGATGCTGAGAGAGAGTTTCCAACTCAAAGGTAATCGTGGATTTGATTGCTCCCATATCATTTTTCATTCGTTGACACCCTACACATTCCTTCTCTAAGTCATGTTGTCCTTGCTCTACACTAAAATCCAAAGAGTCTGTGATCCTAGATGACCTGAGAAAATTCTTCGTGTTCTCCATGTTACCAGTACGAAGATGACACCTATAGTGTGTGGTGCGAAAGGGGAGAGTGCGCCAGAGCCCAAGAGGAATTGGGGAAACAAAGAGCCCAACTAGAGGGAGGAAAAAAACTATGCCCTGGCAGCAGGTGAGCTAGGCTGGAGAATGAGGAGAGTTGAGGAGTCTCGGGAGAAAAGAAACCCAAAAAGGGCAAGAACGGGCCAACGATGATCGAGAGAAAAGGTCCAAAGAGAAACGAAGAGAGAAATATGAGACAAAATGAAGGATACAGTCCAGAGAGGGCCTAAGAGAAGGTCGAAAAGATAGAATTACTTGGGAAGCGGAAAGAGAAAACCTTCCATGATTTATAACCCCCCAAAACGTTTCATCTTGTGAATTCATAAAAATCTCATTTAGACAGAGAAAGACCCAATTCATAGAAAGAAGCAAGGTGCAAATATGAAAGGACTTGGGATGTACTTTTCTCACTTGAGTTGTTGTACTCTAGCCATACGAAATACCAAATGAAGGTCTAGAACTGACATCAATGGATCTCCTCAATGTCGTGTCATTCCTTCTACACACTTGCCCAATCTAATCCATTGCATCCTTCTGACTGCTGCCCACGAGATCACATGTGCAACTGGATTTACTACCCCTTGCCATGATGGATAGGCCGTACAAAGTTCCATCAACTCTCTTTACCACCTGCCGTGACAAATCGCATGTTGTCGTCCTTCTCCACGTGGTGGATCGTGTGCGAATTATAACCTTACCACCTGTTATCCCCATAACGGTGAAGGCCCTGGTCAAATTTGTTTCTACGGTCATCACGGGGGGGGGGCATATAGTCTCGTCATCATCCACTCCCAAAGTTCCAGGTACCTTTCCTATGGCCAAATTGGCCATTTTGTTAGCCTCGGCATTGTTACCTCAAAGGACATGAAAATAATTGACCTTCAAGGTCCTTGATAAGAGGCTTTTAGACTCAAATTCTTAGGATTTGATCCCAACATCATTATCCTGATGATCGTCTTCRAGTCTCCTACTACGTTCAGAGTTTGAATTTGTCRATGCTTTTCCAATTGGATACCTTTAAACAGGGCATAAGCTTAAGCTTTATTATTGGTTTCCTTCCCTAGATTCCAGTAGAAATTAAAAATTCTTTTTCCTCTGAGTTCAAAGAGAACCCCCCCCCGCACCTTCCTCCCTTAGGTTTCCTTTAGATGCCCCATCAAAGCACAAAGTGTGTATTTATTGACTTAGGATCCAACGGTCAAAGTTGAAGGTAGAAGAATGAAGTTGTCGGCATGATCGCTGCAAAGAAAAACGATTTTGAGATTGAAGTAGATTAAATTTCAAGATTCAGGCTTTCTCTTAAATATTCCAAATGTTCAAATCCTCTAAACTCAGTCTTTTGGTGTTCATAACCTCTGTCATTTGGGATATTTCCTTAACTGACTACATTTTGGGGTTGGGTCCTTTTATTCTGAAAGACAAATATGTTTCTAGCTCACAAATTTGGGCAGAGATTTCCACATCCTTTTAAAGATTGGATTTCCATGAAAAGACCCTTGATAGAAGTTGTCCCAATGCCCCAAAAAAGAAGTATAGTTAGAAGGCTATCTTACCTGGTGGATCAGTTCTTTGTACATTATTTCCCATATTTTTGAAGAAAAATTACACTCCCAAAAGATATGTTGACTTGATTCCTAACTTCTCTAACAGAGGGCACAGATGAAAGGGTTGTAGAATCCTCTTTTCATCAAATTTTCTCATGTTAGGATTTTTCCTTGAGCTAGAGTCCAGTTGAAGATGTTTATTTTAGGGAGCGCATCCGAGTCCCATATGTTCTTCCATCTAGATGATTTGATTAGATTCCTTTATTTGGAAAGTAAGCTTTTGTATCCTTCCTTCATTGTGTATCCTATAGGTCCCCATCCATGATTGTCCTGGATGTCATGATGAATAGGGGCTTCCCTTTCAGAAACGAAATCAACAAATGATCTTGACACTGAAAATGAGCAGGGAAGTCTCCTAGGCACCATCCTTTCCAAGTTCCATCTTCATTCCAGGATGAAATATCATAAAGAAAAATTTTGTGATCTAAGATCATCTATATTTTCAAATTTGCAATTTCTTCTAATCGAGTTATGAAATCGGATCCCAAGATGGGATCTTGTCGGAGTTTGATCAATTTTCCATTTTATSGAATTCATGTTAGGTTTTCTTTAAAGAAGGGGATTGATGCTCGAAATAATTTCCAAATTTGGGAACCGAGTTGACAATCTAAGATAGAGTCCGAGCATCTTTTTCTGATTCCCAAGTTGTATTTTTTTATTATAGTTGTTTTCCACCATTCCTTTCGGCCCGTTATTAATCTCCATAGTAATTTGGCGCCCATAGCTATGTTAACCACTTCAGGGTCTCTGATTCCAATCCCTCCACTTCCTTTAGGAGAGGAAAACATATTCCGGTTTACTAAGTGAAATTTTTTGGAATTGGACTTTCCTCCTTGCCAAAGAAATCTGTGAATGAGTTGGGCCATATCTTTCATTGCACCCTTGGGAGCCAAAAGGGAAGAGAATTGAAAGAGTGGCAAGGAGGACATAACTGATTTAATTAAAACTACACGCCCAGTTGGATTGAGCCACCTTGTCCCCCATGACTCCATTTTTCTTTGATTTTTTGAAGAATTACTTGCTAATATTCTCCTGGGAGAGATTTTAAACACAAAGGCAGTCCAAGGTATTTAAAGGTTTTCCAATCATTAGATATAGAAAATCCTAGGCTTTGAGAAATACCAATAAGACTATGAGCGGAGACATTCCACACATAGATTTGACTTTTTACCTTATTCGGTAAACCTCCAGAAGCTGAGAGGAACATGTCCAGTACCCATTTTATTCTTCTTTCCATGACTTTAGAGGTTGCACTTAATAAGATCGTATCATCAACTAATTGGGAGTGATTGATTCTCTTGACCCCTTGATATATTATGAGACTTGGAATTGTTCCAACTATGCATTCCCATTCCAATATTTTGTTAAGAAATTCTTCCATGATAACATATAAGAGGGGGGAAAGAGGGCATCCCTGCCTTAATCCCTTGGAAGCCTTAAAAAAGAAGGTTGGTCTACAATTTAAGAGGGGAGCAATCCAAGGGTTAGAAATACAGGACCCAATCCAAGAATGGAACTCTTCATTGAATTCAAACCTCTACATCACTTTGTTAAGAAAATCATGTTCTACTCTATCAAAAGCATTTTCCATATCCAATTTAATTTCCATACCTGACTCTCCTCGAGAGTTGCTTGATTCAATTGCCTCCTGCACTAGCATAAAGTTATCCCAAATTTTCCTATCTGCCACAAATCCCTCTTGATTGGGGAGAATTAAAGATCTGAGAAGGGGGGTCAAACGATTAGAAATAATTTTAGCCATAATTTTATAAGAGACATTAGAAAGAGAGATAGGTTTGAATCTGTCAAGAGAGGTTGCTCCAATTTCTTTCAAGATTAGCGCTAAAAAAGAGGAGTTGGTGACTCCTCCCATTCTTTTTGAATTATGAACATATCTGATCATTTTGATAAAATCAAATTCAATTATGGAACAACACCACTTATAGAAGTGAAGAGTAAATCCATCTGGGCTTGGGGCTTTGTCTAGATGGAATTGGTTGATTGCTTTTAAGATTTCCTCTTCTTCAATTTCTTGATTAAGATTGAATTTTTCTTCATCAGATATTTTGAGTGGAATGCGGGTGAGGAGTGAGTTACTTATATCTTCATCTATAATTCTTTATGAGGTGTACAACTTAGAGAAGTGCCTTGTAGCTTGTTGCTTTATTTCGTCAAAATMTTTTATGAGATCTCCCCTCAGGGTTTTTATTTTTGAAATTTGATTTTTCCATTGTCTTGCCTTTGTGTGTCTATGAAAGAAGAATGTGTTTTGATCTCCCGCTTGCAACCATAATATTCTGGATTTTAATCTCCGAGTGATTTATTCTTCATTTAAGGCTTGAATGTATTCCTTGTGCACCTTTTGTTCCAACATTATTTGACTTTGTTGAACTTCATTTGTCTCAATTTCCCCTTGAAGTTTTTCTAGTTGTTGCATTTTTCCATGACCTTAAGTTGGTGCAGCCTCGAGGAGATTTTTTCCCAAGATTTGGGGGCCTCTTTAGTCATCTACAATTTCTGCTCCGAGATGAACATAGGGGACCCAGTGATCCATTGACTCTAGGCTCGTGAGACAGTGGGGAAAAAATCTGGTTGATCCATCGAAAGGGGGTTAAACCGGAATGGAATGGGCCCCCAATTCTTCTTAAGTTCAAAGACCAACGAGATAGGATGATGATCCAATCCCGCCTAGGGAAGAATCATAGAGGATGTTGTTTTTGGCAGTGCATGAAAGGAGCTACTGATTAGAAAATGATCGAGCCTAGAAACAATGTGACCTAACCTTGCTCTTTTATTATTCCAAGTAAATAGTCCTTTGGAGGGAGGGACATCATAGAGATCCAAGTATGAGATATGATCATCCATTTTTTCCCTATATTGATCTCTCACTATGGATCCTCCTCATTTTTCTTTTAGGCCTCTTCTAGTGTTAAAGTCTCCTACTATAATCAAATTTTGAGGGAGATTTCCATTTGCTAAATCTAAAAGAGATCCCCAACATTCAACTTTTTCCAAGTAATTGTTTGGCATATAAACATTGATAATTGAAAAGATATTACCTGTAGATTTCTTAGTGAGAGAAACCATCATCCAGAACTAAGTTTGAAGATGATCCTCTAGACTGAATTCTTATGTGTTCCAAAGTGTGCAAACCCTCCTGAAGCACCTCTTGAACTAATTGCTTTTACTTCCCCTATTTTCCATTTTTTTTTCATTTCTTGGAGGGTTTATTGTTCCCTCATTTTTGTCTCCTAGAGTAGAAGAATTGAGGGGTTTTCTACTCTGATTAGTTTTCTTACTTCTTCTTTTTTTTCCTTGCTCCCTAAACCTCTATAATTCCAGGAGACATTTTTCATCATTTACCGGTGTCCCCCCCCCCCTCTAGAGGTCCGAGAATCTGTTCATTTAGGTTGGTTTGCATTATTTTTACTTGATTTGCTCTCTTTTCTTAACGCTTCCTCTAGAGTTTTTTGGATTCCTAATTCCTTCTCTCGATCTGCTGTCGATTCCCTTTTGTTTCTGTTGGATTTTCTTCATGCCTTTTTAGTTGTAACTAGTTGGGTGAATTCAAATTCCGAGTCGCTCTCATAGTTTTCTTGATGGTATTCCTCATGAGGGACTAGAATCTCTGGGAGGGGATATGATATTGATTTTACTTGAGATGTATCATCCCCTCTTGAGATCGAAATTTCTTTCTCTTTTCCTTTTCTATTTTATGTTTCTTCTTCTCGCCTTCTTTGATTTCCTTTCTGAGATTCCCTATTATCCTTAGTATTTTCTCCTGGGTTTGAGAGCCCAACAAACTGATTTTGACTAGATTCTCCTTTCCGAGGAGAGATGGGAGGCCGATCTCGAGGGGTTGAGGATTTTTCACTCTGCCCATGTGGGGGATTCACTAATGCAACCTTTCCATTCATTTTTTTCCTTTTCAACTGTTGGCATTGATCCTGATTCAGATCTTGTGACTAAGAGTCTTTGGCTTGTGGACAATTTTTCGCAAAGTGCCCATATTCATGGCATGATTTTCATTTGAAAGGAATTTTCTCATAATCAACCTATTGTATATAAGACCAGTTGTCCAAGGTCAATAGGATCACCTCTGGTAATTATTTTTCTAGATCCATTTCCACACAGAGTCTGGCACATGCTTGGATCCCTTCTCATGGTTCAACACAATCAATATATTTCCCCAACAAGTTTCCAATGTTTTTTAAGGTTTCATCATTCCAACAATGTAAAGAAAGGAAGGGGAGTCTAACCCATACCGATATTGCTGACGAAATGTCATTTTATGGACTGAAATATGGAGTCCATTTGTTGAGGTACATTCCTCTTGCTCCCATGAAATACAGAAAACTGGGAAATATTAAATCCCTATCTTCTTTTTTTCAAAAAATAAATCAAAGAAAACCTTATCGCAAAAAGCCACAAACATTTGTCCCTGGTTCATCTTTCTCCAATTCAGATCTAGCCATTGGTGCATGGCTTTGGGAGAGGGCCATAAACCAAATAACTGCCCAATAACCCCATTTTCTGCCAATCGAAGTGCTAAGGGTTGAGCCGAAGAGGAATAAACAACCACTTTTGGAATTTCGTCCATTTGTTTACAAATCTAGAGGGGGCAGACTTAATAGTCTTTGCGTAGGAGGAGATAAGAGATTGGAAGGCGAGAAGATCAGGCGAAGGAGGAGATGAGATTGGGGGGGTCCCCCTCCCTCTGAAGGTGCCATGGATGCACACGATGCAAATGTTGAAACCCTAGATCAGAGCCAGAGCTTATCCATAGTCACTAAATATATAATATATTTTTAATGTTCATAATGAATTTAGATTTAAAAGAGTAAGGATTTATACATAGACAATTTATTTATCATAAATTTAATAACAGATAGAACAAAGATTACTTTGATTTCTTTAAAATTTTATTTATGTGCTTGAAAAACATTAAGAGAAGCATTCCAAGATCATTATAGTTTTGATGACTTAGTGTTGAAATATTGTAACTGCAAAGTGTATTCTTATTATTATTTGATATATTATTCATTGAATCAATCCCCATTGTGGATTGATCATGTCGGCTATTGTAAAAGGACCAAATCCCCTTTTGCAGATTGGTCATAATATAATTGTAATAGGAAAAAGAAGAAGTCGGCCCCAAAATATATCAAAGAGGCCCCTGAATATAATAAAGGTGGTTATAACCACCCAAATTAAGAAGTCAGCCCTGCCAGTGAAGAGACACTTCACATGTGCCAGATTAGTATAAATAAGGAGGCTAGCGCCTCACTTAGACACACACTCAATTGTTCATTGAGAGACAAGTTTTGGAGCTGCAGTTGGAGAAGAGAGAGAGAGAGAGAGAGGCACATCTTTAGGAGAGGAATTTATATACTTGTTTGAGTTATCTCTTGGCATTGTATTGGTTATCTATAATAAGGAAGTTTTGTTGGGTTTTCTTCCCCTAGAGGGTTTCCCAAGATAAATGTTGTGTCTCTTGTGATCGTGTATTTCTCAGTGATCTTGTCTTATGTTGTTGTTATCTATTGAAATGCAAAGAACTATAATAATGGCTTAAACATTAACATGGTATCAGAGCCAAGCTGAAGAAAGCATCTTTCACAAGAGTGAAAAACATCACTGTTGTCGTACATGCAAATTAGGGCTTTTTGATGGTGAAGCTTTTCAGCCCTAAAACCATCTAGAAAAGTGTGCCTTCCCCCAAGGATTACTTTGGCACTCTTAGAGCACCTTTTCAGTGGCTAGATCTCTTAGAAAGTGAAACCCTAGTTTCACAAAGTACCAGAAAACCAGAGAACCAGAAGTACCAGAGTACCAGAAGTACCAGAAAACTAGAAGCACTAGTCCAGAAATCCGCAGATCAAGTTCGGAGGGGAAAAAGTTGGATTTTCTCAGATCCAAGCACACCAGGCTACTCGCCTAAACCAAGTGCATCTTCTAGTAAGTTCAGAATTTGATTTTGAGCATTTTCATTTTTTGGTCATTTTCCTAGCTCCAGGTAAAAGATGTCTGCAAGCACGAAGCTTGCTGACAAGCTGGAAGGCGTGGAAAATTTTCGTGCCTGGAAGTATAGGATCGGTCTGATCCTTGAAGAGAATGAACTAGCAAGATTCATCAAAGAAGAAGTACCGAAACCCGACGATGCTGCAGAAAAAGCCAAGCATCATTGCCAAAAGAATCAGGGCCAAAAGAATCATTGCCAGGGCCAAAAGAATCATTGCAGATTCAATCAAAGACCACTTGATCCCTTATGTGTCATCAAAGAAGACTCTGAAATAAATGTTTGATGCCTTAAGAAGACTATATGAAGGAAAGAACATAAACCAGAAGATGAATCTAAGAACTCAACTAAAGAATACAAGGATGTAGAAAGGAGAAACAATCCAAGAATATTTTTCCAGAATCTCAGAATTTAAAGAACAATTAGAAGTAATTGGAGACACCATAGATGAATACAAGCTCATAATGATAACTCTTAATGGTCTCACAATACCTTGGGATGCATTCATCCAAACGATTTGTGCCAAAACGAAGAAACTGAAGTTTGATCGTCTATGGGAAGAATGCATTCAAGAAGAAACAAGAGTAGCTAATCGTGAAGCACTACTAGCAAGAGATGATGATCAAGCCCTAGCTGCTCACACCAAAAGAGGAAGGAATAAACCCTACTTCTAGAAGGAGACTCATAAAGAGCCTCAATCACCAAACAAATTCAATAATAAAGAATCTCATCCAACGAGATTTCAAAAGAGAGAACAACGAAGGGAAAGAGATTACTCATCTGTACAATGATATCATTGTGACAAGATGGGACACATTGTGAATTTTTGTCCATCCAGACGAGAAGAATACAAGAGGAAACATAAGAGGCACCATGCCCATGCAGTTGAAGATGAAGAGCCACTTGCAAAGATGATAAGAGAGAATATCAAAGACTATGTCTTAATCTTGTTGGGTATGTGTTATATTCTTTGCATGTGTGTGTGTGGGTGAGTCAGATATGACAACTGCGTCTAACAATCCCTCGTAGTAGTTCTCTGTTTGTGCCATGTGCTCCAAGTACTTTCCTAGGGGGGTCCCAGGGGGGGGCAGGTAGTGTTCGGGGCAGCGCCCCGAAATTTTTTTTTGGGGCGGTTTTTGCTATTTTTAGCGGTTTACTAAAAATAATCCCGGTTTTAGGTAATAGGGTTTTGGTATCTACGGAATACCTAAAAACATTGTATATATTGTATAGTGAATGGTGAAATTCTATATAATGAATATAAGAAAGGTTTTTTCGGTTGAGGGTTTCCAGTATAAAATCTCTGTGTACTTTGTGTATGAGCCATTGATTAAATTATGTTTTGCTTAAGAATCTATATGCATTGTTTTACTTCACAGGTTTAAAACTTACAAATCTCGGCCCTCTCAGGATCGGTAACACCTAGAGAGGACACGTGGCTCATTGATAGTGGTGCCTCCAAGCACATGACAGGTCAGAGAGACATTCTCTCTTGTATTTCAGAAAAGAAGTTTTCTCATAAAGTGACACTTGGAGATGATTACCAATATCCCATCAAAGGAGTGGGAGAATCAAGATACAAGCTAAATTCAGGGAACTCAATAAAGATGAAGGATGTACTCTGTGTACCAGGTTTGACAAAGAACCTACTCTCCATTTCTGCTTTAGAAAAGAAAGGCTTCATAGTTGCCTTTATAGATGGAGAAGTCCTCATGTGGGCTAAAGGAGAAACCCTGAATGAAGCAATCATCATTGGAAGAGAAGAAAATGGCTTGTATAAGTTAAAGGGTCACTTAGAGGCTACCATGACCCACGCCATTGAAAACTCATGTGAACTTTGGCATAGAATATTAGCTCACATCAATTACAAGGCGCTACCATACATATGCAAAGTTGTCATAGGACTACCAGAATTCAAAATTGACCATGAAGGCGTGTGCAATGGATGTGCGCAAGGGAAGAACATCAAGAACCCTTTTCCGAAGAGAGACATCAAAGCAGAGGGAGTCCTAGATTTCATTCATTCATATGTATGTGGCCCAATGCCATCATCCTCCATTAGTGGGTATCTATACTATGTATCATTTATTGATGATTATTCTCGTAAGACCTGGGTGCATTTTTTGAAATCTAAAGATGAAGTGTTTAGCAAGTTCAAGGAATCCAAAGCCTTGATAGAAAACCTTTCTAAAAGAAAGATCAAGATACTCAGGTTAGATAATGGAGGAGAATATACCTCAAAAGAGTTTGTGAGCTTCTGCAAAGATGTTGGGATCAAGAGGGAACTCACAACTCCCTATAATCCTCAACAAAACGGTGTAGTTGAACGAAAGAACAAAACA
>SNQJ01S0017602.1:105782-117819 GCA_010110895.2 Picea sitchensis | reverse complement strand
GATTACCAACTTGCTTGGAATATACACAGTGATCAGCCCTGCTTCTCACAAATCCCAATCCAAGGATGTATGTGTCAAACTTTTGGTACCACATCCTAGGTGATTGCCTTAGACCATATAGTGACTTCTTTAGCTTATAGACCAACTCTTTCTTTCCCTTCACTACAAAGCCTTCTAGCTACTTCATGTAGATTTTTTCTTCTAGATCTCCATGTAGGAATGTTATCTTCACATCCATCTATTCCACTTCAAGATCAAAAGAAACAACAGTAGATAAAAGAAATCTAATAGATGTTAACTTGGCAACATGGGAAAAAATATCACCAAAGTCAATTCCCTCTACCCGGGAATACCCTTTTGCTACTAACCGAGCTTTGTATCTCCAATTTACCTTATGTATTATAATTCTTCTTAAACAACCATTTTCTACCCACATATTTTCTTCCAGTTGGCAGCTCAACTATATCCCATGCCTTATTTTTATCTAAGGCATCCATTTCTTCAACCATGGTCTTATTCCATAGTTTACTATCCTCTGAATTTACTGCTTCCCTTACAGTTCTGGGATCATCATCAGTAATAGATAAAGAAAAATTGGAACGAAAATCAGGTGGACTATACCTTTCTGGTTGCCTTCCTTTTCTCACTGATCTCCTCAATACTGGGGTATGAGGTTCTTCTTCTTATTATTATGCTTCATCTTCTTGAGATGATTCATATTTTGCATCATCCAACTCAAGCTCTTTTTTCTCAGATTCTTCTTTTCTTGGTAGGAATTTATGTTTGGAAACATATTTTAACTCTCTAAAAACAACATTCTGACTGTAAACAGTTTTCTTAGTTTATGGGTTCCAAAGTTTATAACCTTGCACACCATCTTTATAACCAATAAAGCTACACTTTTCAACTTTCTTATCCATCTTACTCCTATTTTCCTTTGGAACATGTACATAAGCATCACAACCAAACACTCTAAGATGTTGAAGAGAGGGTTTCTTTCCAGACCATACCTCATGTGGAGTTTTATCATCCAACGCTGATGAAGTTGATCGATTGACCATGTAACATGATGTACCCACTACCTCTGCTCAGAATTCTTGTCCTAACCCAACACTGTTGATCATGCTCCTTTCTTTTTCCATCAGTGTCTTGTTCATCCTTTCTACAACTCCATTATGTTGAGGAGTGTATGGATTAGTCTTCTACCTTGCTATACCACACTTCTTACAGAATTCTTCGAATTCATTTCTGTAGAATTCTCCACCATTATCTATTCTCAATACCTTTATTTTCTTCTCTGTCTGATTTTCTACCAGAGCCTTAAAGTCTTTAAATTTATCAAATACCTCACATTTATTTCTAAGAAAATAAATCCATGTGTTCCTTGAAAAATCATCTATGAATGAAACATAATACACAGATTTACCTAGGGATGGAACAGGAACAGGTCCAAACACATCACTGTGTATCAACTCTAAGATCCCCTTTGCTCTTGTAGAACCAGATGGGAATCTTACTCGATTTTGTTTACCATATATGCAATTTTCACAGAAATCAAAATCCAGAGTGAAATTAGACATACGTTCAACCATACCTTTATCGTGTTGTGTTTGAAGGCCCTTTTCTCCAATATGCCCCAGTCTTTGATGCCACAGCATGGTCTTCTTTTCTGGGATGATATTGGTATTGTCTCCTTCATTTCTCTGCTCAAGGACAACAGAACTGTTACACCCATTAGTACAAGTGATTCCCATCAACCTATACAGAGTTCCACACCGAAATCCCCTCATAAACACCATTGCTCCTCGTACCATGTTGCAAGTGTTCTTTCCAAATACAGTATCTACTCCTTCATCATCCATCTTGATTATAGATATTAGGCTCCTGGCTAGTTTTGGAATGTGTATAATCCCAGGGAGATTTCTAATCCTTCCATCTTTTAGCAGTAACTTAACCCTTCAATATCCCAAGATTTTGGCTGTCGAGTCATCTCCTAGAAATACATCACCACCATCATATTTTTCATATTCAGAGAACCAGTCCCTGTGAGGAATCATATGGTATGATGCAACTGAGTTGATCAACCATACATAACGGTCTGCATGTGTACTTGTAGATGCCAGGTAAACATCACCTCCTTATTCAGTGGAGGTTTCTGCCTCTGTGAAAGAGGTACTATTAGATCCCTTTGGTTTTTCAACCTTCTTAGACTTGCAATCTTTCTTATAATGCACTGCTTTACCACACTTCTAGCATTTCCTCAAAGATTTTCCTGGAGACTTAGATCTACCTGTAGATTTAGGTCCCCCCCCTGAAGGCTTACTAGGATTCATGTCTTGGGTACAACCTCTTACAAATAAAGCATATGTGCTATGACTATCCATGCTTTTCCACCTAATCTCTTCAGATAACAAGGATGCAACTACATCCTCCTACTTCAATGTAGATTGAGTGGTACTACATATTTCTACAACCAGATTATCCCAAGAGTCTGGAAAAGAACATAACAAAGTAATACACTTATATTCTTTTGTAATCGTAATATTAACAGAGACAAGTTGACTTACTAGAGTATTAAAGGAATTTAGATGTTTTGTCACAGAATCTCCATCTTCCATCCTAAGATGATACAACTTCTTTTGAAGAAAAAACTTGTTTACCAAGGACTTTGATTGATACAAATTCCCCAATGTATCCCATAGTTCCTTGGTTGTAGATTCTCCTGAGACATTCAGCAACACCGAATATTCCAGGCAGAGTCAAATAGTACTCCTTTCTCTTATGTCCAACTTATCCCAATCTTTCGTTGACATACCTGTAGGTGGTGTACTGGTAGTTTGTGTACTAGTAGGTTGTGTACCAGTAGCCTGTGTGCTAGTAGACGGTGTACCAGTAGGATGTGTACCAGGATCCACATTGATTGATTTTTCTTTGTCTACAAGAAGGTCCTCCATATTTAGCTTCCATAACTCAAAGTTTTTACCGTTTAACTTCTCTATATCGATTCTAGATGAGCTCAATATTCCCCTTTCTATACTTAAATCTCCAGTGCAAAATATTCCACTAAACCCAGGTTTATCACAGACCCAAGATAAACTTGATCTATCAAGACCGAGCCAAACCCTCAACAACAAAGGCGTCCCTATGAAGCCAAAAACGAGCTTTGATACCAAATGTAAGTTTTAAACCCGTGAAGTAAATTAATGCATATAGATTCTTAAGAAAAATAGAAATTAATCAATGGCTCATTCACAAAGTACACAAAGATTTTATACCGAAAACCTTCAACCGGGAAAACCTTTCTTATATACATTTTATAGAATTTCGCCATTCACCATACAATATATACAATTTTTTTAGGTATTCCATAGATACCAAAACCCTAATCCCTTAATCTAGGATTAATTTAGTAAACCGTTAAAAATAGCAAAAACCGCCCTAAGAAAAAAATTTGGGGCACTTCCCTGAACCCCATCGGCCCCGGGCTATTGCCCGGTGATGAACACTATGTGTAACCAGGGAAGGGCATAACTTCGCCCCCCCGGGACCCCCCCTAGGAAAGCCCGCAGCACACACGACACAAAGAACATTACTAGATGGATCATTAGACGCAGTTGTCATATCTGACGCGCCCATACACATTGTCTTTATCACTTTGTTTTAAGTCATTTCCTCTATGACATACCATCTAAATGATTTTACATGACTTCAATCCTCCTACATCATGTTGATTTAATATTTTATGATAAAAAATTATATTTATAAATGATGACGATTATGATGAAGCAATATGTAACATTTGTATTTTTATATATTTTTAATTCAGTTATAATTATAATATAAATTATTTACTATAAATAATTTATTTTATATAACTATTTAATTATTTGAAACCGTTGGATGTTTAAATGTTTAGAAAATATTATAATTATATTATAAGTAATTGTTTTAAAATGAATCTAAGAAAGTGTTTTATGTTTAAAGAGATTAAAAATGATTAATTGGTGAAAGTCATTCAATTCTTTTCATAAGGAAGATATGTTAATTCTAAATTTTATTAATAAAATGTTTATGTATAAATGCATTGTAATTTAAGTCATTGTCGTAGTGACCTTAATGATGAAGAAGATGATGAATATGATGATGAAAACAATGATGGTAACAAAGAGGATGAGGGTGAGGATACAGATGGTGATGCTAATTCTATGTTGTGAACAAGGGTCATGGAAATGGTGATAAAGGAAATATTTGCAACGAGGATGGTCATGATGATGAAGAAGCAATGATGATTATTGTACTATAGGTGAGTGAAATGTAAATTAAAAAGAGTGGGAATTTCATTACTCTACCAGCTTCTATTTATATTCCATTACTTGTAATGACCCATCGTTACGACTACAAGCGACGCAAGCGAGTGAAAAATAATATATATATATATATATATATATATATATATATAAGAAGGAAAGAAACAATGACAATAGTTA
This sequence comes from Picea sitchensis, assembly GCA_010110895.2. NCBI lineage: Eukaryota > Viridiplantae > Streptophyta > Pinopsida > Pinales > Pinaceae > Picea > Picea sitchensis. The sequence goes on along the minus strand of SNQJ01S0017602.1, from coordinate 113,332 downwards.
AACAACACAACTTGACGACGAGCACAAGACATGTAGATTAGGAAACATACAACAACGACTCAACACACTAGCAAATCATGCAAGTGGATGAAACATGCGATAATCAATAGACAAATAAAAATTACTACCCACCTGACACAAGGAAGACAACACCTATAGGATAAAGGACCACATCAACCCCCAGACACAATGGCTTCGATGACCAATAACTAGAAAACTCTACAACGCGTAAAACCAAATGCATTAAGGTGTTACAAAACCAAGTACCAAGATCAATTACAACGAACAAACGACCACATCGGGAGGCATAGACTCCGACCAGGTTAACATTCACATATTTCTGTTAGGGCGCACAATGATCACCTCATAAAGAATCATGTCGTCATAAGGCGATGGGCGTGACAGTCACCAAGGCGCAACATAACATATCTAGACCAATATCCAAAGAAAAATCCAATGTGCTAGGAGACCGAATTAACTGAGAAGATGACTATACCCATGCACCCAAGCAACAAGTCGAGAAGATGCAAGATGACATCACTCAAATTAAAATTGAGCACGATATTAAACGACTTCGCCGACAACCATAAACTATTAAGCATGATGTCTAAGTGTGAAGGAGTGAACTAGTATAAATGTTACAATTATCATAAATGAGACCATAAATGTGAACTAATATGAATGTTACTATTATCATAAATGTTATCATAAATGTGAACTATTATACACACTTAACAAAATCAAATACGCTTGTCAACAATATACATTGTCCATTAAAATAAGTGAACTACTTAACATTAAAAAGTGATCTATGTTGGTTATTAAATATTCGACATTAATCTCTATATTGTTGTTGTCTAAGTACACAAAATTGTTGAGTTGATATGATATCGCAGTGTAATTACAAGATATATAATATAAGATTTGCAGTCTAAAATATTTACTGTCGATAAAATAATAGATGAAAAGCGCAGTCATAATAACAATGAATACAATGTTGTCCTTCACATAATGCAATATTGTCACTCACATGTCAGACGCTGGCATTCATAAATTCGCAGACGAGGTGTAGATTTGTTGTAAATCTATACACTCCATCAATTCTCAGTCTAGATCACAGTCTAAAATATATATCAGATCTACTTCACATTCTATTTCACAGTCTAAATTATATATCAGATACACGACATAAATTCACACTGTAAGTGCATTTCAAATGGAATTTAACTCTATAAATTCTCTATATTAAATCGGAGTAAATTTCTATATTAACTCGCTATACTAAATTGAAATTCAACTCGATATAATAAATCGCTATATAAATTGAAGTTCAACTCAATATACAAATCACTATATAAAATCATTGTCCAATGGTGGTACCAATAATATTGATGTGTACTAGAATTCATAGATGAGTTATCATTGTGTAAATCATAATGTGAACGCGTTGTGTAAATAACTCATAAGGTGAAACTCATAATGTGAAAATCATAATGTGAATGCGCTGCATAAATAACTCATAATGTGAATGCGTTGTGTAAATATTAAAGTGAATGCACTGTGTAAATAACTCATAATCTAAATAACTCAAAATGTGAATGCGTTGTGTAAATAACTCATAATGTAAATATCTCAAAATGTGAATGCGTTATATAAATCATAAAGTGAATGCGTTGTGTAAATCATAAAGTGAATGCGTTGTGTAAATAAATCATAATGTAAATAACTCAAAATGTGAATGTGTTGTGTAAATCATATATCATTGTCAATGATAAAGTCGATGTCCAGTATCAAGCTTATTGATGCATCTATTACTAAATCTTACTGATAAATGAATTGACAAATTTGTTGACATTTGTTGGGTAAATGTAGGGTATTCTGCCCAGAAAATCGTGGTGTAGATTCTATGTAAGTTCCAAGAAATGTGTGGTGTGGAGGTTGGCTAATAAGGCAAGTAAAACTAGAGTAATATGCTAACAAACAATATCGTTATAAAAACAAAGAGTATAGTAACACTATCCAAAAACACAAAGTGTAAAATTCCATCCAAAATACATAATTAAATCACATACTTATCAAAAACACAGACACATCAAAAATGTTGTCACACAATCATAAAACACAGTGATGTTCTGGAAAAAATGAATTGATAAAAATTATTTGGTAAAAATGATTTCTTCAGAGATTAATCCTTCAAGGATTAAGCATTCAAGGTTAAACATTCAAACACAGAGTTAAACATTTCAAGGAAACAAAGAGTTTGTCATTCAAGGAAAAATAGAGGTAATCATTCGAAAGAAACATAGAGATGATCAATCAAGAAAATGTAGAGATATTCATTCACAATGAGGGCGCAAGGATTAGAGATCAACCAGAAAACAAAAACGTAGATATGAGTAAGGGACAGATAGCTGGGTGAATTTTATCCTTCACTTATTATCCATGCACATGAAAGAAGGGCATTTGAATATATAGGTCTCTGAACATCGAAGTGACGACTGTCGATTCGGCTCCTGGTCGACTTCTCACGCATGGACTAATAACTTAAGGGATAAGGGATAGAAGGTAAAAACTCAATTTTTCTTCAAATAAATCAATTAAAACAATGCAGAGAATTCATTGCAATCAGAGGTTGGGTTCACCATGGGAATCAATTCAGAATACTGGGAACAAGAATATTACAATACCGTAGGAAAAATGTGCAAGAAATATCATGGCAATGAAATATTCAACCGAGCATAGAAAATAACATGTGTAAATTAAATTTCATTGTAGGTAACAACTTTAACAGCCGTACCTTATCCAAACGCAAAAGATATGAAGTTGTTGTCCCGTGTGCACTCAATCTAGCTCCCGCTTGACAATCGATGTGACCTCACCGGTACCTCCCAACCAACGCTAGGGGTAATCTTCTTTCCACTGAGACCCCTAAGCTACAAAGGGCCCACACACACAATACCAAAGAACTTCTAGCACCTAGCTCACCTTGCAAGGTTGAGCTACGACTCATTACCCGAGCTGGGTATCCAAACTCCCACAAGAGAAGTTGAGTCAAGATAAAAATTCAACGTAACGTTACAAAAAAATATGAGATTCATACTCCTCCTTCGCCATCTCTTTTCTAGAGTTTTCAAGTAATTAGTTTCCCAAATTCTCATTAAATTATTTTTTATTTATTTACTTAATTAGGAAAAACCTCCCCTATACACATGTCGCCCGATCCCCTAGTTTCACTAGAAAATTAATTTTATTAATTAATTAATTATTCCTATTTCCCTCACCCACCTAAAAGCATTCCTAAAAATGTTCCTTGGTGTCCCAATATTCCCTTAAAAATCTTAAATGACTTGTGCCTTACTTAATCCCTTGTTGAGTTCATAAATAGCAAGTTCTCAAGGAAAGATTCCTTACTAAGTTAGACATTCATCTTTGTTATCACTAAAATTTCGTCCGCAAATGGTCACAGGAATCCAACATCTCCAAACACCTATTAGTTCATTCATGGCCCAAAAATACATTTCCAAAGAACACAAACTATACAACTGGTTATAAAATCAATGTGTGCTCAGAATGTAAAGGCAGTGCCCGCATGTGCGCCAGTCGAGAACACAGGGAAATAGCACTTGTGCTCGACGCGCGGCTCTATACGCAAAAAACTGCACACACCTTAGAACGCTGCATTTATGATTCTGGTTGGCCTCCCACCCACTTCTAGTTCAACTTCCAAGTCGATTTGACCCTCAAAGCTAAACTGAATCTGAGTGGGGGATTGGTCAAAGACCTAAAGGTGCCCTAAAGGGCCCCTTGTTCGCACTAAAGATCGGTTGGATAATGCTTCAAATATTTTCTATAAAAAGAGGCCATGGGTGCACTATATTTTTAATAATCTATTTGTATTGTTATGCTGCCTCTATTATCCTACAAAGAACCTCTTTCCTTCTTGGAGCATACTAGCATCATTTCATTGAGTCATTCACCTCACCTCTTGGGGGAATGAGATTTGGATTTCTTCACCATTTCCTTTCTAGTCTTTTATTTGTAAGAAGAGCTCTCTCATAGGGGATTCGAGAGCCCTCCCTTAGAGAAAGAGGGGACCCATAAGTATCCCTTTCTCTTTGGTGTTTTCCCACTAATACAATCTATCCATTGGTGGCATGAATATTGGTCAATTGTTTGGTTGATTTTGGTTCTAATTTCCTTATGCACTTTAGTTTTATTTCTTTAGTTGTTATTATCTTAGTTGTTTGTTTATTTTTTGTGCTTGATGTTTCTAACTCTTGCACTTACTTCTTTCATATCCATATGACCCAGCTGGACTTGCAAGTGTCCCTCTTTTGCTCATTCAAGTGACGAAAAATAATACAACAGATTGGTGACTCCAGTGTGGATAGGTTTCAATTTCCTCCCCATTTAGGTTGTTTGAGCAATTATTTTTGATTTATTTTTACTTGCAGGGATCATAATCGACCCAATCCTACCTGGAAAAAGATAAATTTAGAGCCGAGATAAAAGAATTCCATTCAAAATTTTCTTCTCGGCCGCGTATCAGAACATGCACAGGTTGTTTAGCCCAAAAGCGCATCTTCCGAGCACGTGAGCCAAAAAAAATGTGTTTCTCAACGCATTTTGTACACCTGTGCCAATAGTTCATTGTTTATTTGTGCACTGGCGCCACATGCGTCTCTGTATACTCTGTGACCTGCACATCTCTCCAGAAATTCAACATTGTAAGGATTTGTTGTGATATTTTGAGGGCGCCTAGCCTTCTAAATCTTGATTCTATGAAATTTTTAATATTCACCACACTTAGATTCCCTCTCCAAATGAAGGGTTAGTCAAAACATAGACACTTACGGCTTTAAAATCCATATTTTTCCTCTTTTTGGTTTCATTTTCTCACATGGATGGCTTGCTTTGATTGTAAAAAGATAAGTTGGAATCATTCAATATCACATATATAAACACTTGCATTGGGACCATAAATTAAACTTCAATCGTGGAGTATGCTCTTCTCTCGCACCATAGAGTGATCTTGAAAATCAGAAAAATGATTGAGGGAAGATTTCATCTCCCTTGAAGACAAAATCTTTAGGAGAGGACAAAAGCCCCCCTAGGGCTCCTCTTAGTTTCTTTTTAAAACATCTTAAAGTTTTAAGGGCCCATACATTCCCACATGTCCACAATCTAGTATAGTCTTTTGAATCTTTCTTAGATCAAATCACATTAGGGAGTTAAAGGATTGGTAAGGACCCACATGTCCACATGCTAGTTATTTAGGGACTTTAAAATTATGCAAGGTTGTACCAATGACATCTAGTAAGATAGGTAATAAAGACTTGTAAGGACCACACGAAGTCCACATGCTCCAAGGTGAAACCTAACTTATTAAAAATTTTGACACATTTTATCACTTTCTCACACACAAAGTCACTACTCACTCACATAGTTTCCTCTCTAATTGTGGAGGTTGAAGTAAGTTTCACCCAAAGGGATTCCGAAATGAACCAACCTTTTCTTGAAGGAATTATCCACTCCCACTTAAGTTTAACGAGATTTGTTCACACCCCCAATCTCACAAACAACCACATCTAAATTTTTTCTAAAAACTCACTAAGTTTTCCTCCACGGGAGGTGCCAATTTTTTTTTTTTAGTCTAGGTAGGATCTCGGGTATAGGCATTCAAATAACTCCCCATTATCTAGTTCTCACATCTTCAAACATTAGAAGTTGACAAATAGGGAACTTTAAAATCCTCCAAGTCAATTGTTCCTAACACCATAAGGAAGGGAGATTCTCATGAAGGGTTGAATGTCGAGGTCAGGTTTTTCTATGCATCCAACCTTGAGGAACCCACCTCTTTGACCGGATCCATCATGTGACCCATTTCCGAGGCCGCAAATCTAAATGTTTCACTTTGACTGGGGTACCGAGTGACTAAATTTTAGGACATCTACCCAGGTGGAAATTGTGGGATGCAATTATACCTTGATCGGATTTTGTGTGGCTATTGGGAAATATCGCCAGTTATTTCGAGATATGCACCCTCTACCCCTCATTATAACTTATTTTTTCATCCTTCACTAGTCCCTATTCAGGTTGCTTCAGACCTCACTGTCGAGTGCCATTGGAAGGTCCAGTGTTATTTGAGAGGAAGGATGTTACGTCTTTTAAGACACGAGAATATATTTTCTTTGTTCTCCCACATGAACAAAATCCACCTACACACATGTATGCTTCTTTTTAAAATTGATTTATGTATGATGCTCTTGTGATTACATGTGATCATGAGATATATTGTGACGGTCCAAGTTATACAAAGTCTCTTGTTCATTTATTTCTCTCATCACCATTTTCACACATCCACTTTTCTAGTCAGACATCATAGGGGACCCACAGAATCCTTGTCACTGCAGACGCTTGCTAAATATCCCTCCTATTCTAGAGGGAGTTCCTAGTCTTTCCACCTCATCGGCTCAACCCTCTCAAAACTGTGTGAGTGCTACTGTATTGGGATAAACTTTGCTTGGTTCCACTTTACTTGGGTCCAATTCCCAAAGCCAATCATCCACTAGCTCTCTTTTACAAGGAAGCGAGGGAAAAACCTCTTCCCAAAGGGGAAGTACAACCCCACCTCACCCCCCTCAAGGGTTAGGTACACAAATAACTCACGCAATGGATGGAATTAATCCTCTGCTGCCACTCCAGATTCCATACTTTGCCTCCCTGAAAATATCGGTTCTGATAAATCTCACGAATGATCCTATATTGCACGACCCCACATGGCATGCAATGCCTACTAAGCTACCTTCGGACATTCCCAAGTTTGAAGGCAAGGCGGGAGAAGATCCTACCAACCATATCATGACCTTCCACCTTTGGTTCTCTTCAAACAACATCATGGACGACTTCGTTCGATTAAGTTTATTTCAACACACACTCACAGGCACATCAACCAAGTGGTATGTAGAGGAGAAATTAGGGTCCCATGTGACTTTTTAATCATTGGCCAAATTTTTTTTGACCTTCTTTCAACTCCCAATTCGATGTGACAATGGTATAGAGCTTCTCTCTAAATTTAAACAAACCTCGGCCACACATATCTCCGACCACATTCATGAATGGCATCGACGATGTGGTTTATGCAAAGAAGAAACCACCAAGCAACAATGCCTTGATTAGTTTCTCATATCACTTGTTCCTCTCCTCGCCAAAGATGTGGCCTCCACCTTCCCCCAATCTAAAGAGGAAACCATCAACAAGGACCAACAATACGACTTCATTTATTCACAGTCAAGATACTTATATAAAATACTAACTGATGCCCCAAGACCCGTACCATTTGGCCATGACAGACCTAGGATGTCTCACATGGTGAATGGATTGATTGGTACTGTTATCGCACAATTTGTAGGGTAGGTTTATGTAGCTTGAGTCAAGGCTTCAAACTGGCGTAACAGGAGCTTCCCCACCCACTGTCACCTCGATGGGGAGCTCTTTCTATTTAGGGTGGCTAATCCCAAGGGAGACGTCCCTAGTAACCTGGGGTTCTG
>SNQJ01S0017602.1:79516-98500 GCA_010110895.2 Picea sitchensis | reverse complement strand
TTAGAAACCCAGATTACTAGGGATGTCTCCCTTGGACTAGCCACCCTAAATAGAAAGAGCTCCCCATCGAGGTGACAGTGGGTGGGGAAGCTCCTGTTACGCTAGTTTGAAGCCTTGACTCAAGCTACCTAAACCCTTCCTACAAACTGTGCGATAACAGGTACCATGGCACACAAAAACTCATACGTCCAACCACCACCTATGTAAGGTACACCCCAATATCCGTCGATATATGGAGGTCCATCTTATTACCCTCATCCCCTTAACCAACCATCATATCCTGTTGTTCCCCCTCAGTCATCAGGATCACCCCCACCGATACCCAAGCTGTATCCGGTCTCTCAATCCAATATGGGTGAACCCCCAACCCATGGATATAAACCTAGAAGTAGTGGAAGTACCTCTACTTCATATATGCCATATGGATCCTATCCATAGAACAATCCATATTTCCCATTTCCCGGTCCTCCCTAGCCGGTTAATCCTCCACCAAGACAACCACATGCCGACATCAACTTTGTTCATACCTTCCCCATTCAACGGGTTCATACATTTGAACAATTGAATATGACCAATCTGAATTATAAGAAGAAAGGAAAAAAATAAAACAATGACAACCCAGGACCAGGAGGGAATGACCCCCACAACTATCCCGCTGGGGGAAACCAATACCAAGACCCCCAAGGGGGCACCAATAACAATCAACCATGACAAGGGAAGAACAACAATCTTCGGAATAACTTCCCTTGCACTATATGTGGTAAGTATGGAAATTATACTCATCATTTCCCCGAAATTCATGATCTCTAATGAATGAGGGAATCCATGAACTCACGGGGCCCTTCGACACCACCTCCCCCTCCACAGGCCCCACAACAGTATTTGCAACCACCGCCTTCAGCTATTTTGAAAAGCCCCATTGCATACCAAGGTGTGATGAACACCCAACAAGTAATCAACCCTATCCCACCACAAATGGGGCAATATCCAAACCCGGGTGCCACTCAAACTAGGAATTCAGTTGATCACAATTTTGTCCTCACCAGTGAAGAAATTCTTCTACAAACCTGCAACTATAAATATGGTAAGCCTCTCGACTCTACCCCAACAACCTCATAAACATGACCAACTATTGCAGGACAATCATTGACGATTCCACGTCCTAATGCGAAACCCATTCCCCGCATACCACATATGCCTTTAAGGCGGAATGTGCATAACCCTCATGCTAGGGATGCTCATAATTATAGTCTGGTTTATGAATTAGCCCAGTATCCTGCAACCATGTCTGTGTTGGAGGTCCTACAAGATTGTCCATCACAACGAAAATCCTTGCTTTCTTCCTTGGTGGTCGTCGACCCAGCTGACATGTAACTAATCACATTTGATTCAGATAGCGGAGAACCACGTCTTCCCGCCCAAGTAGCCTTCCAAATACTAGTTAAGATCTGGAACAACACATTTTATCGATGTATGATCAATGATGGTGTATCCACATGAATCATGTCTAAACACGTATGGCAGAAAATTGGCTCCCCTGAGCTAGTACTCTCTTCCATCACCCTTCGAGCTTACGACGGTTGACCAACATCTTCCATAGGGATTTGTCAAAATGTCCCCATAGAACTTGGGGGAAAAAACATCCTCATTGACATTGAAGTTATCGATGCCTATCTTGATTACAATATCTTGTTCAGACACAACTACGTGTATTCTATGAAGGTGTTCGCCTCTTCTATTTTTTGTACAATGATGTTCCCCCATAATGGTAAGATTCTCACCATCAACCAGCTTACACATCACGAGCCTAACCATTTTTCCAACATCGATAACATCCTCCCCCTTGTCCACACTAGCTCAGATGATTTTCCAGTTGTCAACATTAGCCTTGGATTATTACAAGACCCATCCATGTTGGGCACTTATCAGGTGGTGCCATCATTCCTAAAACCATGTTTTTTAGCACAAGTGTGTGTAGTTTCCTCTAAAGGAACAAACATCAGAGACAACACTCCTATCACTGAGTCTCCTCCCCATATTGAAGTTCTACCAGTTGAAGAAATACTACCTCAGGAGTTCCCAGAGAGTGCCACCGCACCACTTGCCATAGATCTCCCCCCCCTCCAGGGGAAAATCTCGGTTTGGGAGACAATTCCCCAGGCCATTACCCAAATTCCCTTTTTCTACCCCCCAACTAGAGTCGAAGCATTCCAGGTAGCTACTTCCCTCACCCTTCCCAACATGGTCCTTGCCATCCTTGTATGATATCTCCATCCACCATTTCTCCCTCCTTAGATAGAGGGATTGTTGATACAAATCTCGTTACAGGATCCTGCCGCACCCTTAGCTCCTCCAATGGGCAACAATACCACCACTATCATGGGTAATTAAAGGAGGAACGAGCCCAAATCTCCACTACTTCCCCGAGTTCAACTCCCTCATGCCTTATGTGAAAGAAAAGGACACTCCACTCACAAATGTCCTTCTCTTCCCAAGCTATGCAGTTTTATCCAGCTTCCTCATGCACCCCTTTTTATTTACACTCCACCAAGTACATCCCCCTCTACAACAGAGCCATCAACCACATGATAAAAAAATCTACGAACCAATTTCGCCTGTGCCATATGCGCAGAATATGGGCATTACGGTTATCATTTCCCATCTATCCCATACGTCTGCCACACATTAGTTGCAAAACACCACACATATCTTCATGATCTTCCCCTGACACTCCATACCAATGCTCCCGTGAATGTAATTCATTATATTTCTTCATCAGTCCTCGAGCAAAGGGGAGGTCTGTGTCCTCCCACCAGACTACCGCCCGATCGCCCATAGTGTCAGTGTAGTTGGGATGGCATTATGGGCCCATCATCCATATCTAATACCTTTTCTCCACTTTCATTTTTTGGTACATGAGGCCATAAGCTCCATTTTTCGAACCATTTTTGACCACTTACATAGTCATTTTCCTCGGGTTATTATTTTCACTTTTCCCCAGTGGAGCATCTTTCCATGACACACTCAGGTATGCATGCTCATGTTCAAAATTATTGAATAGTTGTTATATGTTCTTTATCTTCAAATATTGTTCACGCCGGGTATTCTATTTTAATATGTGTAGGTACTTGGTCATCACAAGCCAGCGCATCCCTTCAAGTATATGATCGACACTGGAATGTAATCATGCCCTCTTAATATCAAGTACATCTCCTAGTCACACTCTCTAACATTTTCCTATAGGATCCTCACATCCGGCTCTGTAGTATTATCACCACCGCTGGCTTTCGGTAATGGCACCTAGAATCACTCTTCCCCACGCATTGTCACATTCATAGTCCCCCTTGGCACTTTGACACTCATGCTGCTTTCACCCACTAGGGATGGGAGTTCCGATATTTCCGAGAATCAACCACATACTCCTTCTCCTCATTTTGCTAGATTTCCCAATGGACTCCTAGGATATCTCATCACGGTTCAAGTTTGACTACGCCTCCGTAGTATCATCAACCCTCCATTTCATCCACAATCAGTTTTCCCCTCTGTAGATTGTCCTCCATTCATTTACCTCATACAAAAGCCCACTCATGGGGCCCCCACTCTCCACCCGTTCTCCATGGAACTTGAGCCCTCACAGGAGAAGCCATATTGCACTGGGGAACCCATTTCTATATCTGTACACTTATCCCAAATTATTCTTTATTCATTTGATAATTGTAAAAAACCTTTGTTTATAGCATTTACATACCTTTTTGTTGTCTCCCTTGGAGAAATTCTTTTCTTGGCAAAGAAACCCATGTTGCCCTTGGTTGGGGAACTCATTATCTTCTACTCCTGTTAACATCATCCATAAACCCTAAGTATCCCACAATCCATGTACCCTGATCTCTGAGTTTATCCACTTTGTCATGCCTCTGGCACAATTTACCCCACGTCTAGTCGTCCTCTGACACTATATCCAGTTTCACGGTTGTTGCCACTCATACTTCACATATATCCCCAACAAGGGGAATTCTTGTGTCTCACCATTTCTTGACTTCGTCCATATACCTCATCAGTTCCTGATCTCATCTAGTGGATTTCATGAAGGCCTTTGCTTCTTGGAATCACCTCTCCCTTTTTGTCAACATCAACACAGTTTCCAGGAGGGCGACAATATCTTGACTCTCATTCCCTTTACAATGAGGAGTCTTGTACGACAGAGAGAAAACCACCATTGTTCTCTGCTATTGTTGACCCCCATAACATTCGACTTCGATACTATCTCAGGTTATGGTGGGTCTTACTTTGCGACTATTGCAGTTGTTTTTATATTTTCCGAAGACCTTTGAAATTGGTTGGGCTATCAATGCCCGTGAATGATCGACACTTATTACAGCTATCATCGCCTCTTTTTAGAGTTTGTTCACCATCAGAATTGTCCTTTACCATTATCAAACTACCCCGGAGGGCGCTATAATTATCTACATCAACATACAACTTCAATTACTGACTTACACATTTTGAGTTACATGACATGAGCATGGGGCATGCTCGCCTCGTTTGTATACATTTTTATTTTTCCACACAAAGTGAAAGGTTTGCGTCCCATAAATTCCCCTGTCCCTCCAATGGGTCTCTCTTGTAATTTCTCTAAACAATATTTCTTACAATGGTACTCTTAGTAGAAGAAACATTGATGTATTTCAGTTATACGTATGCTCCTAACCTCACACATCATGGGGCATCTGTTATCACTGAAATTTCATCCATAAATGGTAACAGGAATCCATCATCTCCAGACAACTATTAGTTCATTCATGGCCCAAAAATCCATTTCCAAAGGGCACAAGCTATACAACTGGTTATAAAATCAGCATCCGCTCAAAATGTAAAGGCAACGCACGCACGTGCACTAGTTGAGAACACAGGGAAAGTGCACATGCACTCAATGCGCGGCTGTGTACACAAAAATCTACGCACACCTTAGAATGACGCATTTATGATTCTGGTCAACCTCCCACCCACTTCTCGTTCAACTCTCAAGTTGATTTGACCCTCAAATCTGAACTGAATCCGAGTGGGGGGCTTGTGAAAGACCTAAAGGTGCCCTAAAGGGCGCCTTGTTCACACTAAAGATCGGTTGGCTAATGCCTCAAATATTTTCTATAAAAAGAGGCCTTGGGTGCACTATATTTTTAATAATCTCTTTGTATTGTTATGCTGCCTATATTCAACTACAAGGAACCTCTTTCCTTCTTAGAGCATACTAGCATCATTTCATTGAGTCATTCACCTCACCTCTTGGGGGAATGAGATTTGGATTGTTTCACCATTTCCTTTCTAGTTTCTATTTGTAAGAAGAGCTCTATCATACGAGATTCAAGAGCCCTTCCTTGGAGGAAGAGGGGACCCATAGGTCTCCCTTTCTCTTTGGTGTTTTCCCACTAATACAATCTATCCATTGGTGGTATGAATATTGGTGAATTGTTTGGTTGATTTTGGTTATAATTTCCTTATGCACTTTAGTTTTGTTTCTTTAGTTGTTATTAGCTTAGTTCTTTGTTTATTTTTTGTGCTCGATGTTTCTAACTCTTGCACTAACTTTAACCCTGTCCGACTGACCCAACTGAACTTGCAAGTGTCCCTCTTTTTCTCATTCAAGTGACGAAAAGGATACAACAATCTTTTTCAGTACATTTCCCCTTTTCTTTAGGTTTCCCCTTTTTATTCAAGTTTCCTATTGCTTTTAAGTTTCCCTCTTTTTACTTTTTAACTAAAAAGCAATTTAGCAAGTGTAGATAAAACAACCATTTACCCTTTTTCTTCTTTAATTAAAAATTAAATTAGCAAAAATAGATAAAAACAACCATTTCCCTTTTTAAATTTTAATCCTCCATTATAATTTTGACTTTAATAAATAATTTTGAATTTCCTACCCCCCTTCTTGTTACATATTTATTTATTATTGTTATTACTATTTTTTGACCACATGTTCTACTTAGACCTAGATTTTAATTTCACTAGGTTGGGCGACATTTTTATTAGGGAAAATTGTTTTTAAATCTTATTTATCACATCATTCATTTTAAGGCTGACTAGGTTTATTCACTTACAAGTTAAAATAGTGACGTTCCATTCAGTACACACTACATGCTCCAAAGGTTCCGCTCGCCTCTTTTTGTTTTCCTTGTGTGATGTGCCCTTCAAGACGCACTACATGCTCTAAGGGTGCCACTCGCCTCTTTTAATTTTCCTTGCGCGACGTGCCCTTCAAGATGCACTACGTGCTCTAAGGGTGCCACTCACTTCTTGATTGACTTGGTAGACATCAAACCCCTAGAGTCAATACTCTTCCAGGTGATATTGTGGGAGACTAAGGGCCTCTAAGGAATAAGGCCCCTGCGTTATTGTGCACCCCTTAGAATCATCATGAGAGACTACCACAGTCAGCCCTCACGACATCGTGAGTCTTTTCAAACTAAGTAATCATTAACCTACAGTTCGAGCCACGACGAGAGTGGTAGTATGTTGTGGCAGGGTTGTTGCCACACCTCTCCCTCAAAGTCTCTGGTTGTCGTGTGTGACCCCTCTACTCCACATGTGAGTCTGGTCGACAAGCTATCGTCATCCTGCATCCATCAACAAATAATGTCAGCAATAATAGTCAATCGTCGTAACTTCTAATTATATGTACATATGTCACATCAACAATTTTCAACCCAACAGTCCACTCCCTGACTCAATCCAGAGTCCATGGGGTTTCATCGATGCCTATGCATCCTCAATGTCCAAATTCCTGCATTCTCAGGAGAATCTAGTCAATAGCACATGTCTCTGTAAATACAACAAAATAACATATCATCATCTCTATAATATCTCATAATCATAATCAAACGACTAATAGTATAATAATCTGGATTACTTTCAAGCAAGTGTCCTCAAAGAATAAGTTCGCTCAGTGCACCCAAGAGCAGGATGTTACATTACTCTACCAAAAGTAAGAGGGGATACTCATGCAGGATACATTTTCTAGGGATGATATTGGAGTATAATTTTATTTTATTTTATTTAAGGAGAGACAAATTTGTAAAGAATCATTGTGGCTTTGGCATTGAGAACTATAGAGGAGAAATTCAAATATGTGTATGTGGTCTCTTCATCAAAATTGATTAAAAAATTTGCAATATTTTTTATTAATTTATTCCTACACATATTTACTTTATATTTTAGGAAAATAGATGGCTTGCATAATCACATTTAATACTACAAATCCATGATTTCTTCTTTCTTCTCTCTTGTTTTATGTCTCTACAAAACCTAGATAAAGGGGTCCAGTTTTTCAACCATTTCATAATGAAATTTATTTTTGGTGGGATTTGAATATTTTTGCTTGGGTCTTTGGCTATCTATTGGAGTGGGATTTCTCTTTGCATTGGACACCAAACCCTATTGTTGTTAGGTTTTAAAAAATACACACATTTTGTTTTCATGGTGTGAATTATAGCTATGATATCCACTCTTATATTCCATTTTACATCTCTTTCAAGACTGCACTTAATCTCGAAGGCCTACAATGTGTTGAGGCATGTTGGTTTTTTGAGTAATGAGGTGCTAGTGGAGATGGTTGTGAAGTGGAACAAATATGATATTTAAAACTTTATGGCTAAGATAACTACTGATATTTTCATTGTGAAGAATGTATCATGTCGGGGAGCTTATGGATAAGATATTGAATAAAAATGGAATGAAAGGGTCCCTCATGTCCAATAATGCAAAGGTTGTATGTATGTATATCTCCTCATGTGTACATGCATGACATATGTAATCTCCAATAGATAAGTAAAAAAAATTGGCATATTCTTAAGATGAGACAATGCCATGGAGTAGATGGTAGTATTAGTGAGATGTTTATTAATGCACAACGTTCAAACAAAGAATTCCACCACCACTAAAAATCAAAAGGTAAAGTAAACAATGGATAGAAACTTTGGATAATCAAAATATATGAAATGATAAATTTTGCAAACTTTAATTAAATTGAAAATACCACATTTGATAAAACAAAATAATACATCACAAAAAACTCATTAGAATATGTCATGTTTCTCAACAAATATATTAAAATCATAAAAGAAATAAATAAAACATAAAACAATAATATAAATAATAAAAATATGAGGTACTTTTTATTTTACAAAATAAGAAAAAAAAACTAAATATTAGAATATACCATGTCTCTCAACAAATATAATAAAATCATAAAACAAATAAATAAAACATAAAACAACAATATAAATAAAAAAAATATGAGTTACTTTTTATTTTACAAAATAAGAAAAAAAAACTAGATATTATAAAGTGGAGAATTAATTATTTAATTATATTAATAATCAATTGATAATATTTCTTTTTCAATCTCTAATAATTGTATGTGAGGAAATTAACTTCAAAATACAAAGTGATAAGTAAATCCAAACTTGAATATGATAATCAACTACTCATTGAAATCTAGAAAGTGCAATCTATCTTAATCTTTAAAATTTCAAATAAAATCTAATTCTTTCAATCTTCTACTGTCACATTTTCAATGGTAGCAAATCAGGTTGTGGAATAGAAGGTGTCACTAAAATGTTCTCTTCACATCAAAATCATGGAAAAATCGAGAGCACACAAATATGGGTTTTACATTTTTAGAAAAATTTCTAAATCTCCAAAATCACACCTCTACGAAAAAATATGCTAGTGAAGAACCTAATTGGACATGTTCTAAAAAAACCCATGTACCATAATTTTCAAATTCATTTTCATCGGTCTAGACATCTTGTTTGGAGATCGCTGCATTGTTTTTCTAGAGTGGCTGAGTTTACCACGCATTGACCAAGCCTGTGAGAGGGATTTTTCTCTGAACCAATAGGAAACTAACCATACCATGAAAATGGGAAAAAAACCATTCTCTCTGATTTCTCCGAGCTAATGAGTGGTAAAATATTAAAAAAAATTAATATTTTGACTTGTTAAATAAAAATAAAAAACAAAAAACTTAAGTTACCTTATAATTCTTTATAGTCCTTTACTAAGTCGAAATGGATGGGGAAAATCCCAAAATAGATGGAAATGGGTTTAGAAATAAGTAGATATGGACATTTTTATACCACAAATTATGGTACCAACAATAATTTTAAAAAATATAACATGTGAACATAAAACTAACTAAAACTTTGCATTTATTTGTTTTAAGAAATATTAAATTGAATGGTTAGAAATGCATTTGATCATGGTTGGTATGCTAAATACAACAAGTGTCACTGTAGTGACAATGTTCCTCCTGAATAGTTTTGTCGTAATTGTTGTTATAGGTGTAGTATAATAAGTGTCAATGATGTCAAAGTTTGCAGAAGTAAATTCAATTTGATTTTAAATACTTTTATGGTCTTAGTGCTTCTGTTATTGACCTTGAATCTCTTTACTTAGATATAGTAATTTCACCAACTAAGATATGTATTCCATATTTCTACTAAAAAGACATGTCTAATTTTTATTTTTGTTGTGAGATTTCACAAGTAATTATATATATTGTATAACAAGTGAATACCCAAAAACATTGCTTATTGGGTATATTATATTATAAATATATCTTTAAATTGTCTTTTTAGATAAATCTTTGGAAAACATAATTTTTTCATGTTTACCTTCTAAATAACTATTAACCTTAAGCAATGCTCAAATTTGGAAATAAATTAAAACATGCACTGAGATTTTCTCAAATAAATATAGGATTTTGCAGTTACAAAATGATTTATGAAATTAAATAGTAGATATTTTGTGAAAATACATTTAAAGTTTAATTTTCAAAATAATTATGATATTATATCCAGGAGTAAAAGTAAATCTTGAGATATTTTTGGATTTTTAGACTAGTTATAAATTATGTAGATATAATGTTTTATATATAGAAAAAATATTTTTAATTATTATTATTATTATTTTAATTAATTAATTAAAAAAAATATTTAAAACATTGTATTTTAAATTCAATTCTATTATAACAATCTTCATATTACATTAAATATATTAAAACAAATTGAATTATTATACTTAATTCATATAAATTAAAATTTTAGAGAAAAGTAAAGAGAGATAAAAATAATATATATAGAATCACCATATTTATTATTTACATATTTATTATTTGCATATGAAGTAAAACAAATTATTATAAAGACGAGAGGAAGAAATATAATGCGAATGGATGTTAATATTAAAAGGTTGTCATAGAAAGAAAAAATACCATTTTGTATTTATATGAAGTAAAACAACTTATTATAACAACCGATGAAGAAAAGAGAATGCAACTAATGGAAGTTAATGTTAAAACATTTTCACAAAATTATTAGAAAAAGAAAAAGTTAGATGGGTTTGTCTTAAATGAATTAAGAGTACGGAAATGATTTCATTAATGCCAAAATGCTCTATGGATTTCTAAAAAAACTCTAACTTGCACTTTAACATATAGTGGTAAACTTAAGGTTTACTACCAAGAAAAGTAATAAGAGACTTGGAAAATTGATCTTGTATGTTTATTTTTTATTTTTTTTATGACTGGTAATTTTGTTGGTTTTGTAATGTCGATTCTTACAGTTATTATTATAACTTTCATGTGTATATCTATTAAAATGTGAAATATGGAAGAGACCCTCGATACTCTGAACGTTCAAGACGGTCACCTTATCATTTTGTTTGGTCCACGCATAGAAGAAATGGGTGATACTGAGGACATTCCCCCTTTCTATGTCCACCTAGAAATCCAAGACATGACTTTGCATAACGCCATGTTGGATTTGGGCACGTCGCACAATATCATGCCCAAAGTGGTCATGGACAAGTTAGGTTTGGACATCACCAGGCCCTATAAATATCTTTTCTCCTTGAACTCGAGGAAAGTGAAATGATTGGGTCCGATCAAAGATTTCCTTGCATCGCTGTCCCAAATCCCTACTAATATTCTGGTTATCGACGTGGTTGTGGCTGGCATACCCGCTAAATTCGGCATGCTATTATTCATATTGTGGGCCGCGAAATTGAAGGGAACACTGGCGCAAATGGATATGTTGTACGCCACGATCCTAGTTTTTGGCCAAGAGAGGCGATTGTACATAGAGTTCTTTCTCAAATACATGGTGAGTAGCAAGACCCAACCGAACAACCACCCTATCTACTACGTCAACACTCAGATCGACTCCTCCATATTTTACAATGACCTGAGCTTTGAAGGGGAAGAGTCGTCGACTATCTTGACTGTCGAGGATAGGCAATGCATCGAGCAGAAAAATGCACAAACCCGAGAAACCATGCAGAGAACGAAATGTGGAACATGAATTTCGACAGAGCCATCAGAAAGGAGGAAGAAGGGGATGGTGTATGGAGAAATCCTGCCAAGGTAGGCTCACAACTCTGCTCTTACAAAATCACCTTTGATTGTAAAAATAATAGGGCAGAGTATGAGGCATTGATTTTGGGTCTAAGAACTTTGAAAATGTTGGGTGCAAAGAGGATAATGCTGAATGGAGACTCTAAGCTCGTCACAAATCAAGTGAAGGGTATATACTAGTCCAACCACCCCAGGCTGAGAGAATATAGGAATGTAGTGTTGGACCTCCTCGAAGAATTCTCAGAGTATAATTTGTCAGCGATCCCAAGGGGGAAGAATCAAATTACAGATTCCCTGGCCACCTCGTCTTCATTTTTTTAAGTTATGATTTTCCCCAACAGAAAGTATGAGATCAAAGTCAAACACCGACCGACGATACCCGATAATATCTAGTATTGATAGGTGTTTGAACATGATAAATAGGTGGAGATATTTCTCCAAATGAGCGATGAGTTCGCTAGCGTGAACATCGATGATGAGTGTTGTTGTGATGAATATGGAAGCATGGCTGCACGTAATGACCACTTTCAGAAAGAAATAGTTGGGAGGGACATAGTGTCGCTAAAAAATAACATCATCCCCAAGGGATTAGTTCCGTTGGGAAATTTGTTTGACAAACATGATGTAGCTAGAAATCCCAAGATCACTGTGAATGATGAGGATGTCGAGGATTGCAACATCGAGACCCAGGAGAATCCAAGGATAATCAAATTTTCAAAGATGCTCAGTTCAGAGATCAAGCAGAACTACATCAAAATCTTGAAAGACTTTCTTGACCTTTTCGCCTGGAGTTATGAGGACATGAAATTCTACGAAACTAGAGTAATTCAACATGTCGTTCCTCTCAAAGAAGATCAAAAACATTTTAAGAAAAAGCTAAGATAGATAAATCCCCTAGTGTTTCCGCTAATTGAAAAAGAGGTAAGGAAACATTTTGAAGCTAAAATTATAGTTTCTTTAAGATTTTTGAAATCGGTTGCCAACCTGGTTCCTGTAAGGAAAAAGAGCGGAAAAATAAGGTTTTGTGTGGATTTTCAGAACTTAAATAGAGTATCCCTCAAGGAAAACTACCATCTCCTTAAGATGGACTACATCCTGCAAAAGTTATTTGGATCCCAGAAGATGTCTATGTTGGACGGTTTTTCAGGATACAATCAGATCATGGTACACCCAAGTGACTGGGAAAAGACAACTTTCATGGCACCATGGGGTACGTTCATGTATGCCAAGATGCCTTTCGGTCTTTCGAACTCTGGAGCTCCCTTATAGAGGGATATGGATATAAAATTTTCTAAGGAAAAAGGCAAATTTATTGTGATCTACCTGGACGACATCACAGTGTATTCCGACTTTGATGAACAACATCTTTAACATATGAATAAGGTTTTCCAGAAATGTAGAATGTTCGACATATATTTAAATCTGAAAAAATCACATTTCAGGATGCAAGAAGGGAATTTGTTGGAGAACATCATCTCAAAGGAAGGTATAAAAATAGATCCCAATAGGGTAAAAGGAATTCTGAAGATCATCACTCCTCAAAGAAAGAAGGAGGTACAATCCTTCCTGGGAAAGGTGAATTTCTTGAGAAGATTCATCCCAAATCTAGTTGAATTTATAAAACATATGATGAGCATGCTCAAAAAGGGTAGTGAGATCAAATGGAGCCCCGAAGCCAGGAGATTGTTTGAAGACATCAAGGTAGTGCTAACCAAAGCTCCTGTGTTGGCCAACCCATATTTCACAAAGGATTTTATCTTGTTCTCTTTCACCATGGAGAACACCATCGCTGTCATTATGTTACAGAAAGACGACTAGAATTTTGAAAAGTGTATAGCCTACTTCATCAAGACGCTGAGAAACTCCCCGCCGAGGTATGATATCATGGAAAAGAAAGAATACGCCTTGGTGAAATCCCTCAAGGAGTTCAGGACATATACTGCATTCCTGCGTTATTTCTTATGTGCCCAACAATGCAGTCAGAGACATCTTGACTCATCCTGACCTTGAGGGGAGAAGAGGTAAATGGATCACAGTCATGTTGGAGTACGACCTAGAAATCAATGCCGCAAATCTTATTACGGGTTAGGTACTCGAAAAATTTATGGTGCAGTCAAAATGAAATGTTCTGGGAATAAAGCTCATTGTTGATCTGTTGGAGAACCCTCCAGAAGAACCAGTCCTCCAGTTGTCTCAGAAATTCATCAATTCACTTTGGTACGCAAAAATTATCCAGGTGTTGAGAAATTTGCAAGCCCCTCTAGGGTTAAGTAAAACCAAGGCTAGGTTTTTAAAGTTGAAGGCTGCTAAATTTTGCATCTTAGATAACATTCTGTATTGGAAATATCTGGGAGGGATATTGCTAGTTGTTTACTAGAAGATGATGCAAAGAGAGCTATCATGGAATTCCAAAAAGGAAAATGCGGGGGGAATCACTACTGGAAAACCACCATGCATAAAATCTTTATGGAGGGTTATTATTGGCCCAACATTTTTGCAAATGTATACAAAGAAATTTCCAGATGCCACGAGTGCTAGATATTCGATGGAAGGAGAAAGATGCAGTCCCTACTGCTGAAAACAATATCGATCAAAGTATTGTTCATGCAATAGGGTCTAGACTTTATAGGAGATATTCATTAGCCATCCTCCGCACAACACAGATGGATAATTATGGCTACAGATTACTTCACCAAATGGATCAAAGCAGTCCCAACGAGGCAGGCTACTGACACGGTCATCATTCAGTTTATGGAGACCAACATCTTGTCTAGGTTTGAGTGCCTTGTCAAGATCATCACGGATAATGCAACGGAATTTAAGTCCAAGAATATGGAGAATTTTTGTAACGATTACAACATAACCCTGGGACATTCTATGGCTTATTACCCACAGGGTAATGGATTAGCAGAATCATCCAACAACAGCTTAACTAGAATTATCAAAAAGCTCCTGCAGGACATTAAGAAGACCTAGCACAAGAAGCTTATCTACGCATTGTGGGATGACATAGTAACTACCAATAAGTCCATCTCCAACTCACCATTCAAAATTGTATACGACGCGGACATGGTATTCCCTACCTCGTTGGGATTTCCCATTAGGAAGTTGCTGCAAGAGCAAGAGGTCGAGCCAAACTATGCTTAGAGGAGGATAAATTAGCTAATTCAAGCACAATAGATGAGGGATAAGGTTTTCAACCAATCATAACTTCACCAAGACAAGATGAAGAAAACTTTTGACAAGCACTCCAAGTAGGAGGAGTTCGAGGTGGATGATTTGGTGCTAAAGTCAGACGCAAGGATCGAAGATAGGGGGAAACATGGAAAATTCGATCATATTTGGATGGGGCTTTCAAAATCGTCACGTACCACAAAAACAACGCATATCTTCTACAAGAGATTAACAAAGAACTCATTGGTGGGGGGCCTGTAAATGGCAGGTTCCTCAAACACTATCTAGTTCAATAAGGTTTGTTTAGTTTTTCATGTCATTGTAAATAGCCGTTTCATTTTTTGTTTTCAAAGAAGGCATTTCGAGTCACTACATCATTAGAAAATTGAAGCTCAGAGTGAAGACCCTAAGTTTATGCTGAGTTTGGTCGTAACTATGTCACGAAGGTCTAGGATGTGTTTTTCTTTTTCCTTGTTTCAAAGCCGGGAAGTTAAATAAGGCCTAATGGCCAGGCACCTAGTCTATTGTTCTTTCCCACCTCACTAGGAGGATAACATCCCCATTGGAGCCAGCTGTTAGAGCCGTCTTTTTTTCAGTTAGAGTTAGTATTAGTCGAGTCATGGTCTGTGTGTCAAAGTATCTGAGTTCAGGTACCGAACAACGAATGGGTCGAAGTCAACAAGTGGCCGGTTTGGCCCTTAAAGTCGGGAGGGGACGTCAAAATCAAACATGTGTAAGTGGTAAAGGTGTTTTCCCAAAGAGTCGGGTCCTGTCAGAAGAGGATGTTTTACATGCCAAAGGTCGAGGAAAGTTGTTAAAATAAGGGTCACGTCGACATATATAAAAACCATCATCAGCTAATTATGACATCATAAAGGATAATAAATCATGATGCTCATATCACGTATACTCTGCAACTCTTATCAGTTGTACTTTACACACTCTGAAGTGTACCCATCACGCGGATGTGCTGCAAAAATATTCGGCCTGCTTCGAAACCTCTAGTCACAATGGATTCAATGTACCCTCTAATGATTTTATCTCTCACTCACCGAGTTATAAATGTCAGCTACTCAACATGTATTCTATTCACCAGCCAAGTTTATGCAATGTCTGTAATTTTTTTCGCAATACCTGAGTTTCTTGCTACGGGAAAGTTGATTTCCATCAGCTGTGTCACAAACTTGGGTCGATCAAGATTACCACAGGCATGTCTTTGGACCTGATATGCTACAAGGAATTCATCAAACCAGATTGTTTAAACGGGAAAGTCGAAGCAGGCATTCCAAGTTGATATCTACAGGATCCTTTTCGAAAGCTCTTGAGGGTAATTAGAAATTATTTCACATGTGAAAGAAGGTATCACATAATACATCCACATCACATCATATTTTTGATGCATTTCACATGAAGGAGACCCTTGAACTTTCCTTTCTTCTTGCATGAAAGCCTCTAAGAAATGACAGACAACGTCCAAGCTGAATCAAGCCAACCGAAGAAAAACTAATCTCATATCTTGCTAATAAAATTGTTGATAGATGAGGAATTGAGGAGATTGGAAAAGAGTTGGGATTCATTTCTACTTGCAGCCGACATCCCCCTCTATCCACGGGAAAAGAAACATCTCACTGTACGAAGGCAGAGATTTCCCAGGCTCCCGACTGTGTGTACCTCTTCCAGGATGGGTTCCTAAACTTCTTCCATATTTCCCAATGGCTCGACCTCCATTTGTTGTTCATCATCCGGTGAGTTATTAGCCAAAACTGAAGCACCATGGGTAGGTTTGGTACTTACTTGGTAATCGACTGTCGATGTGTTGATTCCTTGTTGTGGAACTTCCTCTTTCTGACCTCCCGATCCCAACTCATCCCTCTATCTTTCCATTGGGGTTCCCGAAAAGTCAAGTAGCTTAGTGTCTAAGGAACTTTCAACCTCATGGTCGCTCTACAGAAGGATTTGAATTGGAGCATCGGGACCCGGGGTAGATGCTCTCCCATGTTCCTACTCTTTTGGAATTTGCAATGGAGTCACCAGGGAAACCTCTGAACTCTCCGCATTATCATAGATGCTTATTAAGTAGAAAAAGGAGTTAGGTACAATTTTCCTACCCACTGTCCTCGATATCTCAGGCCAGGTTGAAATTCCCCCTGGTGATATGTAGTGATGGAACTTCAGGGTTTTCGAGCACAATGATTTCTTCAAGTTGTATTGGCTCTAAGCCACTCAGCTCTCCTCTTCTTGCGATTGGGTCGATAGAGTAGATCCTTGACATCTCTATGAGGTCAGGATCATTCTGTAACAGGTCAATGATTCTCTGCTCCCCTTCAACAAGAGAAAACCTCTTCTTTGTGCCTCTATAGTCTCTACCGCTCTGATCTCTTCCTGAGCTCTGAGGGCCTCTTGATTCGACTTCTCTATTGTCTCCTCTTGTTCGTCCATGCTCATGGCCTTGAACCTGGTCATATTTGGGTTGACCATCCTCTTTACTACCTCTTCCTAGTCCTGGGCACACTCTGTGAAAATATCATCATCAAATTTATCATGCATGTATGACCAAGAGGATGACACCTATGAAGCATGTTGGAGGACTAGGCCTTTAGGGTTGTGCTTGCGGAATTGGCTTGTCGGGAACCTGAATTTAAGTTGGCTCAACCCTTCTTGTCTGTATTGAGAAATTTCCTTTGCCAGATAAAACCCCACATGGAAACTGTAGGGTATGAAAGCATGCTTCTTGTCCTTGACTAGTGTGGCGTTATAGCCCTGCAGGATGGTATGATAGTAGATTTCTCCTACAATGAGTTGGTATGGGATGTGAGAGGGGAGTATATGCAGTGCTCTAGTGGCCCCGAACACCGTGATGTAGGTGTAGTGTCCATCCAAATACCAGTGTTCTACCTTCGCTACCATTTTCTTGGTCGTTGCAAATAATCTTGGGCATTCCTTTTTAAATATAATAAAATTAATACGACTGATGAATTCATCGCAGA
Source organism: Picea sitchensis (assembly GCA_010110895.2). Classification (NCBI taxonomy): domain Eukaryota; kingdom Viridiplantae; phylum Streptophyta; class Pinopsida; order Pinales; family Pinaceae; genus Picea; species Picea sitchensis. The sequence goes on along the minus strand of SNQJ01S0017602.1, from coordinate 80,929 downwards.
TGAGTGCGTAGGAGTTTTTGTACCTTTTCTCCCAAAGTATGATGAAATAAACATGAATAGGGAGCTCCACAACATGTCATCTTAAATTCATGTCGACGAAGACATTTCTTGCACAGATCACATCACGCAAGTATGAGGCCATGTGGAAAGAGGGTGCTTTCCCTTCTTTCAGTGTCTGAGCATGTTGTACACAGATGCTCAATTGTTTGGATTTTATCGCTCCCCAGTTCAAGATGCTTCCAAAGATTTCCACTATGTATTCCAAGGGCATCCATGCTTCTAAAAACTTGGAGAAATCCTTCTCTCCATACAGTAGGTAGATGAGATCCATCAAGTAGATGTATGGCTCCGTTAGGTTGACTGTTCCATACCAGCCACTGCTCCGGTTTGTAAATGTTTTTTCCTCCTTCCACCATGAGGCCATCAACTGAAAGGTGTTGTGGAATTCGTAGAAATTCACCACAAAGTCTATATTTAGTCACTCCTCTAGGTCTCTTTGTTTGTAGTACTTCTGGACTTTTGTCGGGAGGAAAAATACGACACACCCACCATTCTCATCGTTGATCAAACACTTGTGGGCATTTGTGTGGTCGATTAGCCACTTCAAAACTTCTATGCAAGGGAAAACCGAGCTTCTGTTGCCTACCATGTGAAAATATGGTCGTCAGATGTTTGGGAACACCTGGTCATCGAGCGCCCTTACATCTGGGTCGTTGTGTGGGATATACTCCGGGTACTCCTCTCGACTAGTTTTGTTGAAAAGGTTCCCCCACTGGTTTTGTTGACTTCTCCAACAGTTCCGGACTTAATGGAATTGACTTCACTAGACCCCACACAACTCCACAAAGAGAAGATGAGTCTGAAATGAAAAAAATCATATAACACAACCCCACAAAGAGCAAAGAGGAGATAAGTCCTTCAAGTCTATGGTCGGTTTCCTACTTTGTCGTCTTTATATTACTTGCATGGTATACACTCTAGTGGTTCTTGCCACGTCGAGAGGTACACTCTCGCTGCGGCACCATGTGCTCGGTAGACCAACATGTTTTGGGGAGTTCTAAATGCAATTGAAGTCTCATATGCGGCACCATGTGGTGGTTCTCTCAACTACACTTCGCATATTTTTTTCAAAAATATTTACAAAAATGTTATCTTAATATCAATAATATCAATATTATAGATAATATAAAGATTATATATTTTTATTTCATTGCAATAATATTATTACAAATCTATTTAATTATAAATATTTGAAAATATCAAAACATAATTGAAATGCAAATATCTTAATACTTAAAGTTAAAAAGAATTTTCACTAATGTCATTTATATATTTATATCAACTAATAAAATAATAGTTATTTATATATCTAAAATTTAATTGATGCTGGATATCTTTCTAAACTCTTTTAAA
>SNQJ01S0017602.1:63930-75594 GCA_010110895.2 Picea sitchensis | reverse complement strand
GATAATTCAAGTGTCATCAATTTTTTCTATGAGATTTTAAGAGGGTAAATAAATTCTTGCAATTATTTAGAATTTTGTTTCAAGTATTAAGATAAGCTTTCTAAGATCATCATAATTTTGTTGAGTTAAAAGGTTAGGAAGGTTGGTAGTGCTACAAATATTTTGAAATTGAGATTTAATCTGGGTGTAGGTTGGACAATCTAAGAAAAAATGTTTTTCATCTTCAACCTTCTTAGTGTCACAAAGGTGATGAACTCTTTCATCACATGACGTTTTAGGAATTTACCAAAGCCCCGTTTTACTATGGAACTAATAAGAATTTGTTCTTACCTTAGCAATGATTTTTTTTTTATTTGTTCTTATCTTAGCAATGCTTAGTTTTTTCTTTACACTTGCCAAAACATAGAGATAATTTTGATCTTCTAGATTAGCGTTGATTACGCCCTTATAATACCTTAATTTTAATTTTCCCTTTAACTATTTGTCACACCACATTTTCTCCTTAAATTTCGATTTAATGATATTTTTAATAGTATCTTTATTCTCCAAAATGTTCTCTTCCATGACTCCCAATGGATTAGCCAAGATTGGTCATCTTAATGCCATCCTCGTTTGAGTCGAAGGTGTTTATGACTATATTTTGAAGCAATTTTAGGAAGCCTATTTCCTTCCATGTTATTTAATGTGTTATTATTCATTAGGTATCTAGTCATAATTGTAATCTCAATGGGGGAAAGGGTTTCTTCTAAGAGGAGGATCGGATAGGGTGTATTTCCTTTAATTTTGAGATTGAAGGTTATAAAATTCTTTTTTATTTTCTCTATCTTTCTCCAGAATTCACGAGAGATACGTCATCCCTAGATCTCACATCCATATAGAATAACATGTATAACAAGAGTCTTAAAAAGGAGTTTCTTCTTATCACATATCCAAAGATCAGTTGATTGACAATTGTTTTCAATCCCATAATCAGCTTTCCATCCCCTAATAATCGTTTTATCAATGCTATAATTCCAGTTGAGCTTATGGTGAATATCGATTCCAAGAAATTTGTATGAAGTCACTTCCTCCAAGTTGTTGTCATATATGATGGTATCATAAGTGATCTTATTAGATTTAATGATCATGACCTCAGTCTTCTCTGTATTAACATTAATACCCGTATTGGAGAAAAAATCCTTGAGGATTCTTAGTTGCTTTCCAAGATCATGGAGACTCCTCGCCATAAGAATAATATAATTATCATAAAGAAGAAGATTGAAGAATATACTAGTGAGAGTAGGGCCAACACAACCTTCTTCTTCCAAGAAATCTTCTAACTTGTCAATGTATATGCCAAAAAGGGTAGGGGATAAGGGATAAACTTGCTTGACTCCAATATTGTAGTTAATCACTTTCGACCATCCCTCAGTGTTCTTAAAATTGGAAATAACATTCTCATACAACCTTATTGTAACATCCCTCAACTCGAAATGAACTTTTATCTCTTCCACCCTATCCCAAAGGTTTTTCTTGGGAACCACATCAAAATATTTTCTAAAGTCAACAAAAGAACAAAAAAGGTTGGTTTTAGTATTGCGAAACTCCTCTGTGCTAGGATATTTAGACACTTACGAGTTAGTTAATATATACTTGGTCTAATGTGTCGTTAGGTAAAAGTGTGTTTCTTAGTGTGTTTCTTTAGTATGNCTTATGGTGAATATCGATTCCAAGAAATTTGTATGAAGTCACTTCCTCCAAGTTGTTGTCATATATGATGGTATCATAAGTGATCTTATTAGATTTAATGATCATGACCTCAGTCTTCTCTGTATTAACATTAATACCCGTATTGGAGAAAAAATCCTTGAGGATTCTTAGTTGCTTTCCAAGATCATGGAGACTCCTCGCCATAAGAATAATATAATTATCATAAAGAAGAAGATTGAAGAATATACTAGTGAGAGTAGGGCCAACACAACCTTCTTCTTCCAAGAAATCTTCTAACTTGTCAATGTATATGCCAAAAAGGGTAGGGGATAAGGGATAAACTTGCTTGACTCCAATATTGTAGTTAATCACTTTCGACCATCCCTCAGTGTTCTTAAAATTGGAAATAACATTCTCATACAACCTTATTGTAACATCCCTCAACTCGAAATGAACTTTTATCTCTTCCACCCTATCCCAAAGGTTTTTCTTGGGAACCACATCAAAATATTTTCTAAAGTCAACAAAAGAACAAAAAAGGTTGGTTTTAGTATTGCGAAACTCCTCTGTGCTAGGATATTTAGACACTTACGAGTTAGTTAATATATACTTGGTCTAATGTGTCGTTAGGTAAAAGTGTGTTTCTTAGTGTGTTTCTTTAGTATGATTTTGTAGTTAGGAAATCGGTTGGTCACGTTATGTTCTCGACATAGACTGACCTGGCGGTTCATATTCTCCTTGATCTTAACGACTAAATTGATTTGTGGCTTAACACCTGATTGGTCCATGATCTCTATTTAAAGAGAATGGAGGGTCATTTTCCGATGATCGATTGTGACAAAATCTCTTGTAAAATCTCTCTTTAATCTTTTTTTTGGCATTAATAAATTCCTCCAAGTGGTCGCGTTGGTTGGGGCCGTGGATGTTTCCCCGTAGGGGTTTTACCATGTCAAAATATCGATGTGTTAATCTTTGATTTGGTTGTGTGAGAAGTTACTGAAGGTGTTCATCCTCTGTTGGAATAACTTTGTTTTCAAACATGGTATCATAGCCTATTTGAAGACTCGCTCCCATTGTGGATCGAAATCGTGAAGCCGAATTGTCTCGTCTCTGGTTTCTGCCATTTTCGCACATCTATGGGATGAGAAGACTATTCCGTTGCATCTAGAGGGCTCGTTTCAATTAAAAAAAAATTCGTTTCACTCGAAAAGGTTTCTTTTTTTCCCAAGATATGACCATTTCAGTCAGATCTAGAGGTATATATCTGAATATGCCTTTTTCAAATTTTTGCATAGTAATATTTTGGTTTTATATTTCTTTGTTTCTCGGTTGTTACTCTTTTAGATATGTGTATTCTCTTTGCCCCGCGTCCTATGCCATCTCGTAAAATCATAAACATATAGGAAAAGGTGCATTTTTCAGGTAAGCTAACTAAGGTCTAACCCTTGTTGTCATCGAGAAACAAATTTTTTTCCTTGTGTGAAAATAGTTTTTTATGAGCACACTCTCCAAATCCGTCTTCCACAATAACAACAACACCCCCAATCCTCCTTCTAAACAATACAATATGCGTTGCTAACTCAGTTGGTTAAAAGTTTCCTTATTAAGTAAGAGGTCTTGAGTTCAAGTCTTTTTTTTGTTACTTGTTTGGAAAATGTTCATGCATCCATTATAAACTGTATTTCACTTCAAGTATAAAAGTGAATCACTACAAGTATATTTAATATTTTATTTAAAAGTTATATATCATGCATGCAACTTTCTTTTATAAAGTAACTTCATTGTAAATGTGATCCCCACTTGTTTTTATAAAAGCGGGTCACTTCACGAAGCAACTTATTCGTAAAAGTGAGGGAATAACTTTCACATCCGAAGTCCGTTTTCACTGTCATTTTTTTAAAACCGCCTAATTTTTTGAGATCTTTCCATCCATATCATCATTTTCGGTTTTTAAATCCATATTATCTACATATTTAATATGGCTTCTTCTAGTGATATTTTTCTTACCAACACCAACTACTTCCAATGGAAATCCCATATGGAGGATTTATTAAGAAGTAAAGGCATGTACCAGATTACTTTGGGAAGCGATAAAGAACCCGTTGATGATGAAAATAAAGTAAAATGGGATATTAGGAATGACGAACCACATGGAATGATCAGAATGTCCATCTCTCCTGATTTAAGGTTCCACCGTCAAGAAATTAATGACCCAATTGAAGCTTGGGAAAATCTTGAATCTGTGTTTGGCAAACAAAATATTATTCGAGCACATTAGTTAGAAAATCAAATATTGACTTTAAGTCCAAAAGATTTTTCTTGCATTGAAGACTATGTATCTAAGTTTAAAACACTTATAATTTTATGTGAAGAGTGTAACATAAAGTTGGAGGAAGACTGTTACATCTATATTATTCTTTCTAAGCTAGGTAGTGCATATTATCTTTTTTTATCTACCTTTTATGCCATGAGAGAGGCTCTAGGGAAAACTTATCAAAAACCCACTTTTGAGTCTTTTTGTGATGCTTTGATTAGAGAGAAAGATAAGCTTGTAGAACTTTGAGTGATCAACACTGCAGGTACCTCCAACAAAGCCTTAATCACCCAGCAGAAAGATAAAGAGAAGAATCCCAAGAAGAAACAACCTCGCCAAAACAAAAAGCAAAACAAGGTTCCCAAACCCACTCAGACAACTTTAACTCCTAATGGTGACAAATGAGCAAAATTTAAAAATAAGAAGACTGGCAGACATTGCAACTTTTGTGGTAAAGATGGTCATGATGATTCCATATTTTTCAAGAAAATGGTAGCTTTAGAAGCAACAATGAAGAAGCATAACATCAGTATTGATTATACTTCTTCTTCTTCTTCTCATGGACATGTCCTTTCTTCATCTGGTTTCTCCTTCAATACAACTTCTACTTCTTCTTCGGATGAGTGGCTTATTGATTTTGGATCATCTTATCATATGGATAAGGATAAATCCATATTTTCTTCTCTAAATGGAAGTAACACGAAGAAATTATTTGTTGGTGATGATAGATATCTTAGTGTTGTAGGATTTGGAATAATTCAAGTAGATAACGGTCATTTCAATGATGTATTATTTGTTCCAAGTATTTCCTGTAATCTTCTATCAGTATATCAAATAACTCATTCAGGTGAAGGTAAAACTATAGAGTTTCCACCTCACCAAGTTGTAATCAAGGATCTAAAAGGTCCTAAGCATGTTCTTGCAACTCGAACTATTGATGATATTACCAGGTTGTACAAGTTTGAAAACTTTGGGTGATAATCCTGATTGGGATACAACAATGAATTGAGAGTATCATATTTTAATGGAAAATGATACTTGGGATCTTGTACCTCTTCCAAAAGGAAGAAAACTTGTTATATGTAAATGGGTGTATAGAACTATGTATGGATCAAATGGAAGTGTTGAAAGGCACAAGGCTTGGTTGGTTTCCAAAATATTTTCCCAGGTTGAAGGAATTGACTATAATGAAACATTTTCCCAGTAGCCAAAATGAATTCCATACACCTTGTTCTTTCCCTTGTTGCCTCACATAAATGGGAGCTCCATCAAATGGATGTTGAATCCGCCTTATTTCATGGGGATTTGCAATAAGAAACCTACATGGAACAACCGCCTGGATATTTTTAGAATGACTCTAGCCTTTTTTTTCGCCTTAAGAAATCTCTTTATGGTCTTAAGCAAGATCCCTGAACATGGTATGCCAAAATGGAGAAATTTCTTATTGAAACTAAATTTTCTATATGCCATTATGATCCTAATGTCTATACCAAGAAAGTACGAAGTCATCTCATAATACTTGTCCTTTATGTTAATGACCTTATCCTTACTGGTAGTGAATAAAAAAAATTAAACTATGTGAAAACTAGCCTTAAGAATAAATTTGAAATGACAGAGTTAGTTTTTTTGCACTATTTCCTTGGCCTCCAAGTTTTGAAAACCAATGAAGGAATTTTTCTCTCCTAGTCTAAGTATGCTTGTGAAATTATTTTTCGCTTTCACATGGAGTATTGTAAACCAACCCCTTCTCACTTCCAGTCTAGAGTTAAGCTTGCTACCACCTATACTTATCATGAAGTTGATGCCACCTTGTACCGTTTGTTAGTTGGTAGCCTCTTATACTTGAGTCATACCCATCCTAATATTTCCTTTTCTCTTGGTCTTGTTGCCCGATATATGAAAATACCCCATGAAATCCATTGAAAAGAAACTAAACGAATACTTTGGTATGTTTGGGGTACAGTTCAGTTCGGGATACATTATAGTTCAGGGGGACTCCTTTATTGGTCGGTTTCACTTATTCAGATTGGGCTAACGACCCTGATGATTGGAAGTCTACTGCAGGTTATCATGTTTTTAGCCTTGATTCAGGACCTATCACTTAGGGCTGTAAGAAACAACATGCTATTGCACTTTCTTTAGCAGAAGTAGAGTACCAAGCAGTGGTAAATGAAAGTCAGGAAGCCTTGTGGCTTCGACAAATTCTTTTGTATTTTGGATTCTAGCAGCAAAATCTTACAAGCCTTTGGTGCAACAATCAGAGTGCCATCAAGCTCGCCAAAGACTCAGTTCAACATAAACACAACAAACACATCAAGCTACACATGCACTTCATCAGAAAGCACATTCATGATCGATTTATTGAAGTTATTTTTTTCCCTACAAAAGATCAAGTTGCGGACATTTTCCCAAAGTCTCTTACAGACGTGAAGTTTTTCAAACTTGTATCTATGTTAGGATTTCATGAAGTTTTCATTAAGGGGGGATAGGGTCTAATGCCTCCTTCTTTCACCAATTGTGTCACTATTGTAAATCCTTCAATCCTATCCCAAGTTGTTCTTAAGGGGGGATCTTATAATATTTAGACACTTAGGAGTTAGTTAAGATCTACTTGGTCTAATTTGTCTTCAGGTAAAAGTGTGTTTCTTAGTGTGTTTCTTTAGTATGCATTATTATGGAATTGTAGTCAGGAAATTTGACTGTCACAATATGTTCCTGACATAAAGTGATCTGATGGTTCATATTCTCCTCGATCTTAATGGCTACATTGATTCGCAGATTAACACCTGATTGGTCCATGATCTCTATTTAAAGAGCATGGAGGGTCATTTTCCGATGCTCGATTGTGAGAAACTCTATTGTAAAATCTCTCTGTAATATTTTTCTTTTGCATTAAAAAATTGCTCCAAGTTCCCACGTTGGTTGGGGCCATGGATGATGCCCAAAGGTTTGTGCCTGAGAGATTCGTGGAATGTGAGTCCCTGGATGAGAAAAATCATAACTTTGCGTTGATTTCAGTTGAAGCAGGTAGGAGACGATGCCTGAGAGATGCATCATTTGCTCCCTATGCAAGACACGTTGCACGTGTGCATTGAGTTGGTGTCATGACTGATTTTGATGCATGGTGATATGAATTGGATAATTATGTTATTTTTCATCTATCTCAATGCTTTCAAAATGGAAAAAATTAGAGGAATCAACTTGCAAGGTCATTTTAGTGGCAAGTCCTAGTTTGGAAAATTAGGGTTTGGAACCTTCTGAAGCCAGTTTGAGGCATTAAACGAGACTAACAGGCCACAGGTCACAGGTAACTACATAGAGAGTGCCTTCCCCTTTGTACTTGCATTGCTTCCATACTAGAGAAAAGAGAGCAAATCAACCTCAGCTTCTAGCTCAATTTTGTCTTATATTAATTTCCCAGAGAAAGCATTTGTGTTATCTTGTGAATGGTGTGCGATTGTACTTTATTGTTCTCTATTTTGCACATTTTATCTATTTCATGCATAAGCATAAAATTGCTAACTAAATATTTTGGAATCTAAAGGAATTTAACCTTCATAGTGTAGATTTAAGTTTCATTTATCAGATCTGTTGTGACGAATTGTTCCAGTGGAATATCCACAACAATTTACATATCACATGGCTTCTTTGATTTAATACATTAGGTTTCCATATAGTCATTGATTTAATATGCTAAGTTTGCATGCATAGCCACATGCATGAGTAGCACACATGTATGCATTCAAGGTGTGTAACACACCTTTCATAACATACTTTATAATTTACATTTTCCACTCCTAAAATCTTCCGCAATGCATCTGCAAGGTAGCCATTTGGTTTTCTCATCGCATTATATGTTGAATAGACACTTCCGTATTTTTATTATAAGCGTCTCGGCCAAGGAGTTATAGAATATGTAGGAATATTGTAATACCCAAGTTTGGATCCCATTATTGTTAATGTATAAATGTATATGATGAAAAGTATATAATATGTACATAGGTGGCTTGTAATTTGTACATTGAAGTATAATATAAATACAAAATTGGTTGCAAAATAAGAAGGACAAATAATAGGGGGCTATGAATCCACGTGATGGGAAAGAAAGGGGGCTTAGGAGAACAAGTGAGAATAATAATATTTTATTGTTGTCTTAGATTCATTAAAATTTTGATTTATGATTATTATTAACATTGATATTATTTTCCAAAGTGAGATAATTCTACCTCTCAAGGAGGCCCATGGTCTCTTATTTTCATGCAAATATATTGTATGATTTTGGGCATGGAAGTCATTTCTTTATTATCATTTACTCTCCCTTGAGTTTTTTTTTATATAAAACTAAAATTCCATAATTTTACATCCATAAGTTATGAATAATTACAACCATGATACTATAGGGAAAATGTTATTGTGTGAAGAGGAATTTTTTTAAATTTAATGGAATCCCAATCCTAAGGTTTTGTAGTTTGAGGTAGAAGAGGGTTGTTGTTTTTTTTTTGGTGGGGGGGGCTTTCTCTACTGGAAGTTAACGTGGTAATTTTGGCAATTTGGCTATGTGAGAAGAACTGGAGCCATGCCATAGGAATTATCCCCAATGCATTTCCTATTGGTATGGCTCAATACCCCATGGCATGGCTCTTTAGGTGTAATAGAGTGCCTATGGTTGCGAGAAACATCCTTCTTCTACAACCAATTGATGACGAATTTGTAGAAAATGAGTGTTCTTGATTTTCTTATGAACATGTCAAATTATTGATGTTGATGTTATATATTTAATTATGTTTTGTTATTTGTTCAAGAATGTTTTTCTGTGGTTATGAAGCACCTCGCAGCCTCAATAGTCCATAAAGGTCATCGGGTATGTTACAATATGATATTAGAGCCACTAGTTACAACATTAGAGCTATATGGAATAGAAATTAGTGTGTACAGGAAAAAATATAGCATATAGGGAAATCTTTTGATAAAATCTCCATGAAACAATTAAGTATAAGACTCTAATTGAGGAATTTATGTTTTTTTTTTTTTTTAATCCTGGATGGTGTTTTTGATGAAATTATATGTATGGTGTGGAGGTGCCATGAATTAAATTACGGTTATGAAGTTCAACTCTAACTCAAATCCTTGGTGTTTCATGATCGCAAGATTTAAATGGATGTTATTATAGGTTAATTGGTTGCTAATTTACCCAGAATTGCTAGGAATTAGGATTGGATTTTTTTTTGACAAGAATAATATTGATCAGGGGTCAAATTCGAGTTTCCATGCCTGAGGTTCATGGCGGTTGAGTTGAAAATTGAATGGATAGAGATCAAGTGGCCATGTGGAGCTAAAATATATACATTGAATTGCATGCGCTCGTGCACACACACACACAAATTACTTAGTTTTGGAGGAAAATATTGAAAATATGACATGGATCCCAATACTTTGGCATGGGCTAGTACAATGACGTGAAATATCTTACGTGGAATTAGGTTTATATATGAAATCCACATAGAAAGGATAAAATCTATGGTGGAAGAACATATGTGGTTTTTGGATTAATGGCTTTTGGTATTTTGTCGGGTACAAAAGTTAGATGATAAATACTATGGTAGTATTGTAGAGCATGAATGCGTAGTAATCGGAAAAATATGTTGGTCTTCGCAATGTTGTTAAGTGGCAATTGTGGAGACCTGATTAGTAGTTTTGGAAACCACACCTTGATGTCCACAATTGTTAAGGGCACATCATGTGTTTTGATGATTTGATATTGTGTTTTGATGATTTGATATTAAGGAGGTAAAGGGTTGGTGTTAAAGGTTAGCAAGGTTCAACCTCCATAATCAATAGATACATGGCACATGTCCAAGTTTGACAACACCGTAGGGTCATGGAAATGAAAGGATAGGGGAGAGACCACATTCACATCTATGATGGGAATTTTTCCATTTGGATGATCTGATGACACAATATGTTCTAATGATCCCATATATCATTTATTTATATAAATATGTAAGTTTTTATATACATATATGTATGTAAGTATTTATATACATATATGTATGTAAGTATATATGTCAATAAATGATTAAATAAAGGGGGTCGTGAAACCACGAAGAAGGTGATGTGGGGAATATAATATGTTATGGAAGAACTAGAAAATGAGATGTAGTCATTACTTCACATCAACAACCATGTGTCATGTCACACTTGTAAACTAATATTTTTGTTAAAAAAAGAATAGAGAATACATGTGGAGCCAAAATTTTAATTTGGCCATCATAGGATTAGATAAGGTCCAAATCACATGAATATTTAGGTGCAAGTTTATAGTGGCAAGGAATTTTAAAATGTCAATGAAGAGGGCCTGCAAATTCATCTCCAAAATTCCATAAAATGAAAATTATTAGTTTTCGAGGAGGGTACACACCATTAGAACCATTTAGTGTAAAATTTGGACAATGTGTAATGTAAGAAAGAAAAAGGAAATATATTGGAGGATTCACATAAATTCTAAGGGGTTTAAGTAGATATAAAGAAAGAGGTCAAAATCCACTATTTGGGGACATTGTTCACTGATTTTGGAAAATTGTAAATAGAGAGAAGGTGACCAATACTTTAAAAATGGAAATTTTTTCTTACTAAGTTTTCTATCTCCTCAATAATAAAGATAAAATTGTCCTAATGAAAATTATGGAGTTTGGTTCCGTTAAGCTCCGTTTGAAAGATAGTAGTATTATGAAGCAACTTTAGAAGAGGAATGTAGTCTTCTAAGAAATATGGTTATGAATTTGAGCGAAGGCGCCGAGTCAAGGGCTTCCAACAAAATAGTGTTAGAGAATTCAACTAGTGGGGAGTTAAAGGAATATGACATGGTGCATCGGTTAGTTAGTTGAAGGTATGGAGTTTTGGAAGCAAGACACTCTCGCATGAAATTTAGGATTGAAAGAGGTTGTCAATTGTCATGTTTTCTAAGTTTCATGATTTTTAAATTTATTTGAAAATTAGCCATTTATTTTAGACTTTATAACTCCATGAAGTATTGTGACTTTTTCCCCATTGCTATATGCAATCTTTGTATTTTGAATGCAATGAACTATTTTTTTGGTTACATTTTCTGGACATGAAGTATGATGTTTAATATCATTGTTAGTTATGCTACATATAAGCTCTACATTATTGCTTTTAGTATAACGAATAATCATCAAAGACTTTAAAAATGTTGGACTCCAGATTTTAAAGTTTGACTTAACTATTGAAACACAACACAAAAGTTATGAAATTAGTAATATACACAATATTAATTAGTGTGAACTTAAATATAAGATATAGAATGAGAATGAAATCATTAATAAAAAAAAAGTTAAAATCTTACAAAGATTTTATAAACCTTAGAAAAAATATTTTTTACAACAATTTATCATTAAAAAACAAAATCAGTAGTGATGTCAAGATTAAGATCAATGCCCATTATCTCAATAGTAAAATTGGTTCCAAAACTAAATTAAATAAACCTTGAGATGAACAAATTTTTAAAATTTGTAAGCCACATAAGGTTTTTTTTTTTAAATAAAAAAGTGGAACCTGCTATATTAGATAGACAAAACTTTTACAGAGTGTACAAAAGAGTAGGTCTGGAATCACCCAAAATGCTGCCGATTATCGGAAACCAG
>SNQJ01S0017602.1:32004-50945 GCA_010110895.2 Picea sitchensis | reverse complement strand
TGTAACGACCCTGCTTAAATAGGTGTATATGATAATTAATTATAATTAATTTAATAATATAATTGTCCTAAAAGATTAGCTAAACCTTAATTATTTCTTAAAATAATATTTACTAATTAATTATTATTAATTAGTTATTCATGAGTGTCAATGATTAATTTAAGTATTAATTAATTCATTAATAAATAAGGTAAAGAAATAAAAGGAGGATAATAAACTATATTGATAAATTAAGTTACGTATCCAACAAGGGATAACATATTAAATACATGAGGATAAAATAATAAAGGGGGGATAAGGGGCATTAATGGCGGGAGGATAAGAAGGTAATAAATGGGTTAGGTAGGGAGAAAAGGAGGGAAAAGTCGGGGAAGGAGGGATAATGAAGGGAAGGAGGTTGACGGGAGGGCATTCTACGGGAGGTTGGGGGATGGATTTTGGGAGCTCTGGGATTTGCAGAGAGAGGTGAAATTTAGGGGGTGGGATTGTATCAATGCATCGGGGTTGCTAGGGGTTTTGGGCATGGGGTCCAAGATATCCATTGATATCCTGGAGCTAGGAAGTTACCTAGTTGGTAGGGAGGAGCTAGGTTTTGGGCAGTGTTTTGCAGAAGCGGTCAAGGAGGCAAGCGACGGACAAATGGAGGTTATTAGCATTAGGTTCAGGTATTTCTAATTTTGCAATTGTTTTAATCAGTTATTAAATTTATTATATGTTGTTAAATTTAAGTTAACAAAGTTATTATTATGAAGAATATTATTCTGTTATGAAGTATAATAAATAAATTGATGTTTTTAATCTCTTCGGCCCCTACAGGAAGGGAGACCCAGAGTTCGGAAGACTGAAAGGCATCTTGGCATACATGAACGTACCCCATGGTGCCGTGAAAGTTGTATTTTCCCAATCACCTGGGTGTACCATGATCTGATTGTATCCTGAAAAACCGTCCAGCATAGACATCTTCTGGGATCCAACTACCTTTTGCAGGATGTAGTCCATCTTAAGGAGCTGGTAGTTTTCCTTGAGGGATACTCTATTTAAGTTCTGAAAATCCACACACAACCTTATTTTTCCACTCTTTTTCCTTACAAGAACCAGGTTGGCAACCCATTTATAAAATCTTAAAGAAACTATAATTTTATCTTCAAAACGTTTCTTTACCTCTTTTTCAATTAGCGGCAACACCAGGGGATTTATCTATATTATATTTTTCTTAAAATGTTTTTGATCTTCTTTGAGAGGAATGACATGTTGAATTACTCTAGTTTTGTAGAATTTCAAGTCCTCATAACTCCTAGCGAAAAGGTCAGGAAAGTCTTTCACGAGTTTGATGTAGTTCTGCTTGATCTTCGAACTGAGCGTCTTTGAAAATTTGATTATCCTTGGATTCTCCTGGGTCCCAATGTTGCAATCCTCGACATCCTCATCATTCGCAATGATCTTGGGATTTCTAGCTACATCGTTTTTGTCAAACAAATTTCCCAACAGAACTAATCCCTTGGGGATGATGTTATTTTTTAGTTGCACTATGTCCCTCCAAACTATTTCATTCTAAAAGTGGTCACTATTACCATTCCTAGCCACGCTTCCATATTCATCACAACAACACTCATCATCGATGTTCACGCTAGCAAACTCGTCGCTCATTTGGAGAAATCTCTCCACCTATTTGTCATATTCAAACACCTATCAATACTAGATATTATCGGGTATTGTCAGTCGGTGTTTGACTTTGATCTCACACTTTTTGCTGGGGAAAATAAAAATTAAAAAAACTAAAGCCGAGGTGGCCAGGGAATCCGTAATTTGATTCATCCCCCTTGGGATCGCTGGAAAATTATACTCTGAGAATTCTTCGAGGAGGTCCAAGACTACATTCCTATATTCTCTCAGCTTGGGGTGGTTGGACTAGTATATACCCTTCACTTGATTTGTGATGAGCTCAGAGTCTCCATGCACCATTATCCTCTTTGTGCCCAACTCTTTCAATCTTCTCAGACCCAAGATCAATGCCTCATACTCTGCCATGTTATTTGTACAATCAAACGTGATTTTGTAAGAGCAGAGTTGTAAGCCTACCTTGGCAGGATTTATCCATACACTAGCCCCTTCTCCCTCCTTTCTGATGGCTCTATCAAAACTCATGTTCCACATTTTGTTCTTTGTGCGGTTTCATGAGTCTGTGCATTCTTCTGCTCGATGCATGGCCTATCCTCGATAGTCAAGACAGTTGACGACTCTGTCCCTTCGAAGATCAGGTCATTGTAAAATATGGAGGAGCCAATCTGAGTGTCGACATAGTAGATAGTGTGGTTGTTCGGTTGGGTCTTTCTACTCACCATGTATTTGAGAAACAACTCTATGTACAATCGCCTCTCTTGTCCGAAAACTAGGATAGTGGCATGCAACATATCCATTTGTGCTAGGGTTCCCTTCAATTTCGCAGTCCACGATATGGATAATAGCATGTCAAATTTAGCGGGTATGTCAGCCACAACCACGTCCATAACCATAATATTAGTAGGGATTTGGGACAACGACACAAGGAAATATTTGATCAGACCCAAGCATTTCACTTTCCTCGAGTTCAAGGAGAAAAGATATTTATAGGGCCTGGTGATGTCCAAACCTAACTCATCCATAACCACTTTGGGCATGATATTGTGAGACGCGCTCGAATCCAGCATGGCATTATGCAAAGTCATGTCTTGGATTTTGAGGCTGACATAGAAATGGGGAATGTCCTCAGTATCACGCATTTCTTCTATGCATGGACCAAACAAAATGGTAGGGTGCTTGTCCTGGACGTTCAGGGTATCAGGGGTCTCTTCCGTATTTAACATTGTAATAATCTGATCCCGATACTCTCCTTTCTTCGTGAGCTCATTGAAAGTAACAAATATTTTAATCTTGGCCATATCATTTCCAAAGTTACGGGGGGGGGGACTTTATCTACCTATTTGACGCCCATCTCCCGGCTCGCCTCTAGTGATTTCTTTAAATCCTTCTCCTTTGAACTCCCCTTTTCTGTCACATCCTTGGCCAAGTTGTCTTTCTTTGGTTGGCTCACAGAAGGGGTATTCGCTTCAGGTTCCTTTACAAGATTTGTTTGCTTGGTTTCTACAGACACCTTTTTTCTCTGGAAGTTGTATTTCTTTTGAAACTGCATGATGGAATTGTGATACCCTTTTCTGAATTCCTTTGTTTATGAAGATAGTGTGTCATCAGTATCCAACATAATACCATCATTTGCATCCATGAATTGATCATGCTCCCACTACATTAAGAACACATGTGTGTTTGTGTCGTTGCAATAATGCATCTGATCTTGGATCATCTGATCAAAATCTCCATTGGCTTAATTGTTTTGGAATGGAGGCCTTATTTGTTTATCACCCTAGTCTCTTTGTTCCCTTTTTCTGATCTGTGGGACATGACCCCTTCTAAATTTTTGATATCTAGGTTGGAAATCATTTTGTTCTTGGGCGACGGGCTTGTTTTCCATGTACATCCTTTCCATCAAATTCTCCATAGTCTTCATCATTAAGTCAAACTTGTCATTTGAAGATCGAGAAGTCGAGGGCTATGCATCTCCTTGGGTCTTCTTTCCACTTCTGTCCAAGCTTTGTTTGACTTTCTCCGATTCCATAAGATTTACCTCGAATTTTATTGCATCACTCATCATGGCGCCTAGATTGGCAGATCTCCTTTCCCTCAGCAGCAAGGAAATATCATTGTCAAAAGAGTTGGCGTATCAGAGTTGTGTAGCACTGGGAGGCAGCTTGACTTCTGTGAGGATCGAGTTGTATACCTTCATGAAAGGGGCCGATAATTTTTTAACAGCCTCCTCTAGCACTCTCTTCATATTGTTGTACTACTTCAGTAGTTGCAAATGATTATTTTTGTCTCCCCATCTAGCAATGAACGATGTTTCAAATGAAGTAAAGTTGGGAATGTTTGCTTCTTGAAGGGCCTTAAACCACTTCCTAACCTCCCTTGAAATAATTTACGTGAATAGCCTCATCTTCATGTCCTCGTGATCTACCTCTTCTAGGTCAACAAAATCATTGAACCAATCCAAGTGCTTTTGGGCAGAGGTGTTACCCTCAACGTCATATAGCTTGAACCTCTAGTTGTAATTCTGGGGAAAATCATGCAATTGGGACGACAGGGAAATGGGTGTGAATATGGCAGCCATTTCTCTAGGGGGTTTTGGGATTGGTGAGATGTTTTGGCCATGGATTACTTAATCTTGCAAGATTCTATTTGGTATCATAGATCAAAACCTCTTCTCATCGAAGACTATATCATCCCAGTTGGTTTCTAATTTGGACCTAAACAAGGTTTGTTCGAACAGGGTGTCAAAATCGAGGTCGTCAATGCTTTCAAGACCATCTTTGGGTAAGGATAAGTTTCTATCCAAGTAATAGAATAGGTCTGGTGCCTTCTCCTTTTCCCTACAAAGAAGTTTCTTGGGATAACACACAGGTGCTACAAGGTTCGAGTCAGGGTTAGCTCTGATATAAACTACCTTTGGAGCCAAGATTTTTGAGTTGCGCTATTCTATTCTACTGGTATCTTTTATTCCAGTCACCAGGGTAAAGGTTTCATCCAATGTAGACATTTGATCCACTGTTACCCTCAGGGGTCAAAACTATACCTTTATTCATTCTCCCAGGGAAGATGTTATTCAAATCCATCCTTGACAATGACGCCAAACTGTTAGTGCTATGTAAGCCCGCCCGGATGAGAAAAAGAATGACAAAGGCAACCTATAAACCAACTTTAAGGCCAAAAACTATCCTTTCTGACCCAAACAGAGATCTCTCTGAGACTTCGTCTCTGCACAGGTTATGGCTTTGAACTGTCGGCTAGGTTTAACACTTTCGTACAATAATGTCGGTTCTATTGGCAAGAGAACTCAAGACCTTGGGCAACATACTAAATTTCATAAAATGAGAGAAACAAATGACTTGGTAACTAATACTTGAGAGGATAAAGGCTAAGTAGGTAACGGTCTTTCAGTTTCAAAGTCTTTGTGTATGGAAAGAGAAAAACACATGAAGCAACCCAGAGCACCGTTGGAGATGAATTTTGAGTTCACTTAGAAGAAAACATAGTCGTCTAAACAGAGAAATCTAGAGCACCACGTGGTGAATTATATATTTGAATAACGTTTTGATTTAGACAAAATATAGACATTAATATAAAGAAGACAAAAAGTACGTACATAAAGAGAGGTTACAATACAGCAAACCACTACCATTAGAATCTTTTCGTCAAAGTCTCGGGACCTTTGCATTAAACTTCAATCGAGTTCTAAATTTACATTCAACAGTCACTGTGTACATTATTTTTCCAACTAACCCCACTTACATGGAAAATATACAATATGTAGAAAAGAATGTCTCGCTTCGGTTTCCCTACCCCCACCTACTATCCCTAGAAATTAGGCTCTGATTATTCTCTGCCAGATGATCCTTCGTATGACACTTTACTAAGAATAGAAACTTGACTACACCGAATCGTACAATAACTGACGTCTTTTCTATGACAGTTCGGTCATCGACAAGGTTTCATCGTTAAGGATGATGTGTCGATGTTTCTCCTTTGACATGTCATCTGGATTATCAAGCAATTTGTCATAATCCTACCACCCAGTGTAATGATTTTAGTTGTTTTCGCACGATCATTTTTGAGGTGTCCATGTGGAAAGTAACCGTGGAGTGTCAATGGTGTTTTCAAGATGACAAGGACAGTCAGGAGGCAACGCCTTTCTTCAAAAATGTTGTGTGCTCAATCCACAATTGTCCTTTGTGATAGGAGGGTTTCCAACATTTATGAAATGTATTTCTAATGTGTGGGTACATGTCAGAGTCCTTGCCTCCTGACAGAAAACAGGGTTGGGGGAGAAAAATCCATGCCACGTTCAAAAGAAAACAAAACAGGTTTAGTCAATTTGTTTCTGGCCTCATCTGCAGTCTTGATTTCCGAAGCGTTTCCATGAGGGACTAGTTTCTCCTTTCAGATTCTTTACTTGTCTTCACAAGACCACATTCCCTTTCAGCTTCCTTTGAGTGCTGGCTAAGCCATGCGAACGTTTTCCAGGGTCGGTCTACATGTCTCGAAGTGCTGCGCAATCCTCTCCTCTGACATAGTTTGTGCTGCACTCAACTAGATGATCATGTCTTGCATGTCTCTGAGTTGCCTCTTGAGCCAAGCCACATTCCCTTCTTGGCCCTACAATGTTTATGTTCTGACACTCCTTTCCGCTAACTGTTGTCTTAGCTCCCTGTTCTCCTGGTATATATCAACAATAGTGAGTTGTACTTTCTTTAGCTGCTGCAATGATTCACGAATATTCGTGCCTTCAGTGTTTGGTATTCTCCGTCTTCTACAAGTTTCTCAGCTTGGACCTTCGACAGGTTCAAGCTGAATGGCGCACATGAGTAAATATCCGGTGGCTAACTTTTCACGCGGCTCACTCGGCACTGAGGCCTCCCTAGTCTCTTTTTTCTTCCTTGGCCTGCCCCTTTTCTGGGGCATCGGTTGTTGGAGGGATAGGGCTTCCATTATCTTTTCTTCCTTCGCGGCCCTTCCTATTTCTACCTCCACGTGGTGAGATGTTTCTTTTCCTGTGGATAGAGGGGGATCTCCTTTGGGGTCCCTAGGGATGTTGGCTACAAGTATAAATGAATCCCATCTCTTTCCCAATCGCCTCAACTCCTCAACTATCAACAATTTCATTAGTGAGATATCAGATAAGTTTTTCTTTGGCTAGCTTGCTTTAGCTTGAACGATGTCTACCATTTCTTGGAGGCTTTGGTGCAAGAAGAAAGTTAGGTTCAAGGGTGTCCTTCCCGTGAAATGCATCAACAATATGATGTGATGTGGGTGTATTCTATCAGACCTTCTTTCATGGGTGAAATAATTTCTAATTACCCTCAAAAGCTTCTAAAAAGGCTCTTGTAGATATCGACTTAGAACGCTCGCTTTGACTTTCCCATTTAAAAAGTATGGTTTGATGAATTCCTCCTAGCATAACATGTCCAAATCCATGCCTACGGTAATCTTGATCGACCCGATTTTGTGACACAACTGATGGAAATCGACTTTCCCGTAGCGAGAAACTCAAGGCTTGCGGAAAAAATTACTAATAATGCATAAACTTGGTTGGTGAATAGAATAGAATACATGCAGAGTATCTGACATTTATAACTGGGTGGGTAAGATGAAATCATTACAAGGTACACTGAATCCATGGTGACTAGAGGTTTTGAACCAGACCAAATATTTGCACAGCACATCCGCGCGACGGGTACACATCGGATTGTGTAAAGTACAACTGAAAAGAGTTGCAGAGTTTACGTTATATGAGTATCATGATTTCTTATCCTTTCTGACGTCATAATGATATGATGATGGTCGTTATATCTGCCAACGTGACCCTTATTTTAACAACTTGCCTTGACCTTTGGTATGTAAAACCTCATCTTTTGACAGGACCCGACTCTTTGGGAAAATACCTTTACCACTTACACATTTTTTATTCTGACATCCCCTCCCAACTCCAAGGGTCAAACCGGCCACTTGTTGACTTCGACCTATTCATTGTTTGGTACCTGACCTCACACTCTTTGACACACGGACCATGACTCGACTAAGACTGAATCTAACTAAAAAAATGACGGCGCTAACATCCTGTAAAAAGAATAATAGAAAAAACAACCCTTAGTGTGATAAAGAATGTAATATTTCTAGGAAATCCATTAGGGATGCTTCTAATGAGTCCTTAAAACTTGATAAGATAAATATCTACAAATCCCAATTAAAAGGAAAAAATGTATTATGTCAATAGAAGGTAAGAGAAACTTTCAAAACTATCTAAGCTTGATCCTAAGAAGTTTTGGAGGAAAAGTCCAATCCTCAATACTAAATAAAATAATATGATTCCCTTAAGGGATTTAAGTCCTACCTTAAAATTATTTACAAGTTCCCTAATGCCATGGATACCATTCCTGTTGTCCCTACAGAGGATGAAATTTTTTCTTTGGATGAAATAGATTTCAGAGTTAAGCATCTTGCAATTGGGAAAGCTAAGGGCATTGAAGGCTACCAAGAAAAAAATTAAAAAATTGAAGGGCATATCCTCGTCTCTCACATACACAAGATTTTCAATTTAGAGGTCAAGTAGAGCTTCCGTAAACCCTTGATGAAAAGCCTCATTATTCCTATATTTAAAAATGCGGATAGAACCATTCCCTGGAATTATATGACCATTATGATTAGCCTGATTTTTTCCAAGTTGTATGGAACTATTTTGAAAAATAAGGTTATCCTTTGGCTAGAAAGTCATAGTAAAAGAGCCAAAGGCCAGACTAGGTTTAGGAGATATAATCCAACTCTGGACCATGTTATTACCTTTAGGATCATGTCAGAGTGTTTGACAACACAACTATTCCAACAAAGGATGAACACCTTCAGTAACCACTCACACAACCAGATCAAATATCAACGCATCAATATTTTGACGTGGTAAAACCCCTACGGGGAAGTATCCATGGCCCCAACCAATGTGGGAACCTAGAGCAATTTTTTAACGCAAAAGAAAAATATTACAGAGATATTTTACAATAGAGTTTCTCACAATCGAGCATCAGAAAATGACCCTCCATGCTCTTTAAATAGAGAGCATGGACCAATCGGGTGTTAATCCATGAATCAATGTAGCCATTAAGATCGAGTAGAATATGAACCATCAGATCACTCTATGTCAGGAACATATTGTGAGAGTCGAATTTCCTAACTACAATTCCATAATAATGCATACTAAAGAAACACACTAAGAAACACACTTTTACCTAAAGACAAATTAGACAAAGTAGATCTTAACTAACTCCTAAGTGTCTAAGTATTATAAGATCCCCCCTTATGAAAAACTTGGGATAGGATTGAAGGATTTACAATAGTGATGCAATTGGTGAAAGAAGGAGGCATTAGACCCTATCCCCCCTTAATGAAAACTTCATGAAATCCTAACATAGATCCAAGTTTGGAAAACTTCACGTCTGTAAGAGACTTTGTGAAAATGTCAGCAACTTGATCTTTTGTAGGGAAAAAAAGAACTTCAATAAATTGATCGTGAATGTGCTTTCTGATGAAGTCCATGTGTACCTTGATGTGTTTGTTGCGTTTATGTTGAACTGAGTCTTTGGCGAGCTTGATGGCACTCTGATTGTCGCACCAAAGGCTTGTAAGATGTTGTTGTTGGAATCCAAAATACAAAAGGATTTGTCGAAGCCACACGACTTCCTGACTTTCATTTACCATTGCTTGGTACTCTGCTTCTGCTAAAGAAAGTGCAATAGCATGTTGTTTCTTACAGTCCCAAGTGACAGGTCCTGAATCAAGGCTAAAAGCATGATAACCAGCAGTAGACTTCCAATCATCAGGGTTGTCAACCCAATCTGAATAAGTGAAACTAACCAATACAGGAGTCCCCCTGAACTGTAATGTATCCTGAACTGAACTGTACCCCAGACATACCAAAGTATTCTTTTAGTTTCTTTCCAATGGATTTCATGGGGTATTTTCATATATCGGGCAACAATACCAAGAGAAGAGGAAATATTAGGATGGGTATGAGTCAAGTATAAGAGGCTACCAACTAACAAATGGTACAAGGTGGCATCAACTTTGTGATAAGTATAGGTGGTAGCAAGCTTGACTCCAGACTGGAAGTGAGAAGGGGTTGGTTTACAATATTCCATGTGAAAGCAACAAAGAATTTCACAAGTATACTTAGACTAGGAGAGAAAAATTCCTTCATTGGTTTGCAAAACTTGGAGGCTAAGGAAATAGTGCAAAAAAACTAACTCTGTCATTTCAAATTTATTCTTAAGGCTAGTTTTCACATAGTTTAAATTTTTTTATTCACTACCAGTAAGGATAAGGTCATTAACATAAAGGACAAGGATTATCAGATGACTTCATACTTTCTTGGTATAGACATTAGGATCAGAATGGCATCTAGAAAATTTAGTGTCAATAAGAAAGTTGTCCATTTTGGCATACCAAGTTCCGGGATCTTGCCTAAGACCATAAAAATATTTCTTATGGTGAAAAAAAAGGCTAGAGTCATTCTAAAAATATCCAGGCGGTTGTTCCATGTAGGTTTCTTATTGAAAATCTGCATGAAATACAGTGGATTTAACATCCATTTGATGGAGCTCCCATTTATGTGAGGCAACAAGGGAAAGAACAAGGTGTATGGAATTCATTTTGGCTACTGGGAAAATGTTTCATTATAGTCAATTCCTTCAACCTGGGAAAATATTTTGGAAACTAACCAAGCCTTGTTCATTTCAACACTTCCATTTGATCCATACATAGTTCTATAGACCCATTTACATATAACAAGTTTTCTTCCTTTTGGAAGAGGTACAAGATCCCAAGTATCGTTTTCCATTAAAAAATGATACTCTCAATTCATTGTTGTATCCCAATCAGGATGACCTGAAGCTTCTTCGAATGTCTCTGGATAGTGAGTCTTTAAAACTTGAGCCAAAATAGAAGAGCCTCGTTGGAACTGTGAACGTGTCTGAAACAAAATCACCAACTACTTCTCATGTTGAACGAACCCATATAGGAAGCGGTGGTGTTGTTGTTGGTTTAGGTTCAATGGACTCATCTAGAGGAGGCTAAGCAGGAAGGGGTGGATTTTCATCCTCACTGTCATCATCTAAAGAAGAAAACATAATACGAACAAAGGAAGGAACAAATGTTGAAGATGGCTCGCAGGCCGAAGAAAACACAATCATTGAATTAGTCTCACAGGACAACATTTTCATCACATTTAACATCTATTCTAATAATAACTTCATTACAATGTGGTTGAAGAATTATGTAACCTTTGAAATCTTCAGAAAATGAACAAATATACACTTTTGAATTTTAGGTTGCAATTCTTTCCTTTTCTCATCATGAATGTGAGCCTGTGCTATAATGCCAAATACATGGAAGTGAATTACATCTAGTTTAATTTTAGTCCATGCTTCTTCTGGTGTTATATTTTTAAGAGCCTTTGTGGGAGTGCAATTTACTATGTAATTTTCATATTTGATGGCTTCTTCCCAATACTTTAGACTTAATCCCTTAGATTGGATCACACAATTAGCCATGTCTTTTAATGTGCGGTTCTTTCTCTCAACAACACCATTTTCTTGTGGTGTATATGGAACAATGTGTTGCATTTGCATTTCCTGTGTAGTCCAGTAACTTGTAAAATTATTGTTCACATATGAACCTCCATTATATGTTCTTAACCTTTGAATTTGATGTCCATATTTCTTTTCTACAAGGGCCTTGTAGGCTAGAAACTTGTCAAAAACTTCTCTGTTAAGCTCTAAGAAGTAAACCAAAGTACGTCTGAAAAAGTCATCACTGAATGTTAAGAAATACTTTCACCTAGAAAATGAAGAAGAATAAATTGGACCACACAAGTCACTATGAACAAGTTGTAAAGGGACTGAGGCATTCCAAGAGGCACGTTTGTCAAAATTGTCCTGATGATGTTTTTCGATAATACAATCAGCACAAACAACATATCTTCATGAAACAAGAGGAATACTAATCACCATCTATTGATTGCATAGTTGCTTTAATGAGCACTAGTTTAGATGACCAAACCACTCACACCAAATTTATCTCAAGTCATTGCTATGAGCAACAAAAAATGATGGAAAAGATGATAACCCAAAGTTTTCAAACTTGTACAACCTGGTAATATCATCAACAATTCCAGTTGCAAGAACATGCTTAGGATCTTTTAGATCCTTGATTACAACTTGGTGAGGTGGAAACTCTACAGTTTTACCTTCACCTGAATGAGTTATTTGATATACTGATAGAAGATTACAGGAAATACTTGGAACAAAGAATACATCATTGAAATGACCGTTATCTACTTGAATTATTCCAAATCCTACAACATTAAGATATCTATCATCACCAACAAATAATTTCTTCGTGTTACTTTCATTTAGAGAATAAAATATGGATTTATCCTTATCCATATGATAAGATGGTCAAAAATCAATAAGCCACTCATCTTAAGAAGAAGGAGAAATTGCATTGAAGGAGAAACCAGATGCAGAAAGGACAAGTCCATGAGAAGAATAAGAAGAAGTATAATCAATACTGATGTTATGCTTCTTCATCGCTGCTTCTAAAGCTACCATTTTCTTGAAAAATATGGAATCATCATGACCATCTTTCCCACAAAAGTTGCAATGTCTACCAGTGTTCTTATTTTTAAATTTTTCTCATTTGTCACCATTAGGAGTTAAAGTTGTCTGAGTGGGTTTGGGAACCTTGTTTTGCTTTTTGTTTTGGTGAGGATGTTTCTTCTTGGGATTCTTCTCTTTATCTTTCTATTGCATGATTAAGGCTTTGTTGGAGGTACCTGGAGTGTTGATCACTCATATTTGTACAAGCTTATCTTTCTCTCTAATCGAAGCATCAAAAAAAGACTCAAAAGTGGGTTTTTTGATAAGTTTTCCCTAGAGCCTCTCTCATGGCATAAAAGGTAGATAAAAACAGATAGTATGCACTACCTAGCTTAGAAAGAATAATATAGATGCAACAGTCTTCCTCCAACTTTATGTTACACTCTTCACATAAAATTCTAAGTGTTTTAAACATAGATAGATAGTCTTCAATGCAAGAAAAATCATTTGGACTTAAATTCAATATTTGATTTTCTAACTAATGTGCTCGAATAATATTTTGTTTGCCAAACACAGATTCAAGATTTTCCCAAGCTTCAACAGGGTCATTAATGTCTTGAAGGTGGAACCTTAAATCAGGAGAGATGGACATTCTGATCATTCCATGTGCTTCGTCATTCCTATTATCCCATTTTACTTTATTTTCATCATCAACGGGTTCCTTTTCCTTTCCCAAAGTAATCTGGTACATGCCTTTACTTCTT
Source organism: Picea sitchensis (assembly GCA_010110895.2). Taxonomy (NCBI): domain Eukaryota; kingdom Viridiplantae; phylum Streptophyta; class Pinopsida; order Pinales; family Pinaceae; genus Picea; species Picea sitchensis. The sequence continues at coordinate 37,954 of SNQJ01S0017602.1, read as the reverse complement.
AATAAATCCTTCATATGGGATTTCCATTGGAAGTAGTTGATGTTGGTAAGAAAAATATCACTAGAAGAAGTCATATTAAATGTGTAGATAATATGGATTTAAAAACTAAAAATGATGATATGGATGGAAAGATCTCAAAAAATTAGGCGGTTTTAAAAAAATGACAGTGAAAACGGACTTCGGATGTGAAAGTTATTCCCTCACTTTTACGAATAAGTTGCTTCGTGAAGTGACCCACTTTTATAAAAACAAGTGGGGATCACATTTACAATGAAGTTACTTTATAAAAGAAAGTTGCATGCAGGATATATAACTTTTAAATAAAATATTAAATATACTTATAGTGATTCACTTTTATACTTGAAGTAAAATACACTTTACAATGAATGCATGAACATTTTCCAAACAAGTAACAAAAAAGAGACTTGAACTCAAGACCTCTTACTTAATAAGGAAACTTTTAACCAACTAAGTTAGCAATGCATATTGTATTGTTTAGAAGGAGGATTGGGGGTGTTGTTGTTGTTGTGGAAAATAGATTTGGAGAATGTGCTCCTAAAAAACTATTTTCACACAAGGAAAAAAATTTGTTTCTCGATGACAACAAGGGTTAGACCTCAATTAGCTTACCCGAAAAATGCACCTTTTCCTATATGTTTCTGATTTCTGAGATCGCATAGGACGCAGGGCAAAGAGAATACACAGATCTAAAAGAGTAACAACCTAGAAACAAAAAAATATAAAACCAAAATAATACTATGCAAAAGTTTGAAAAAGGCGTATTCAAACTATATACCTCTAGATCTGACTGAAATGGTCATATCTTGGGAAAAAAAAAAAACTTTTCGAGTGAAACGAAAAATGTTTTTAATTGAAAGGAGCGCTCTGGATGTAATGGAATAGTCCTATGATCCCATAGATGTGCGAAAATGCCAGAAACGAGAGATGAGACATTTCAGCTTCACAATTTCGATCTACAATGGGAGCGGGTCTTCAAATAGGCTATTATACCATGTTTGAAAACAAAGTTATTCCAACAGAGGATGAACACCTTCAGTAAGTTCTCACACAACCAAATCAAAGATTAACACATCGATATTTTGACATGGTAAAACCCCTGCGGGGAAACATCTATGGCCCAAACCAACACGACCACTTGGAGGAATTTATTAATGAAAAAAAAAAAAGATTAAAGAGAGATTTTACAAGAGAGTTTGTCACAATAGATCATCGAAAAATGACCCTCCATTCTCTTTAAATAGAGATCATGGACCAATCAGGTTTCAAGCCACAAATCAATGTAGTCGTTAAGATCAAGGAGAATATGAACCATCAGGTCACTCTATGTCGGGAACATAACGTGACCAACAGATTTCCTAACTACAAATGCATACTAAAGAAACACACTAAGAAACACACTTTTACCTAATGACACATTAGACCAAGTATATATTAACTAACTCATAAGTGTCTAAATATCCTAGCATAGAGGAGTTTCGCAATACTAAAACCAACCTTTTTTGTTCTTTTATTGACTTTAGAAAATATTTTGATGTGGTTCCCAGGAAAAACCTTTGGGATAGGTTGGAAGAGATAAAAGTTCATTTCGAGTTGAGGGATGCTACAATAAGGTTATATGAGAATGTTATTTCCAATTTTAAGAACACTGAGGGATGGTCGAAAGTGATTAATGACAATATTGGAGTCAAGCAAGTTTATCCCTTATCCCCTACCCTTTTTGGCATATACATTGACAAGTTAGAAGATTTCTTGGAAGAAGAAGGTTGTGTTGGCCCTACTCTCACTATTATATTCATCAATCTTCTTCTTTATGATGATTATATTGTTCTTATGGCGAGGAGTCCCCATGATCTTGGAAAGCAACTAAGAATCCTCAAGGATTTTTTCTCCAATACGGGTATTAATGTTAATACAGATAAGACTGAGGTCATGATCATTAAATCTAATAACATCACTTATGATACCATCATATATGACAACAACTTGGAGGAAATGACTTCATACAAATTTCTTGGAATCAATATTCACCATAAGCTCAACTGGAGTTAGAGCATTGATAAAACGATTATTAGGGGATGGAAAGTTTATTATGGGATTGAAAACAATTGTCAATCAATTGATCTTTGGATATGTGATAAGAAGAAACTCCTTTTTCAGACTCTTGTTACACATGTTATTCTATATGGATGTGAGATCTAGGGATGACATATCTCTCGTGAATTCTGGAGAAAGACAGAGAAAATCAAAAAGAATTTTATAACCTATAATCTGAAAATTAAAGGAAATACACCCTATATGATCCTCCTCTTAGAAGAAACCCTTTCCCCCATTGAGAGCACAATTATGACTAGATACCTAATGAATAATAACACATTAAATAACATGGAAGGAAATAGGCTTCCTAAAATTGCTTCAAAATACAGTCATAAACACCTTCGACTCAAACGAGGATGGCATAAAGATGACCAATCTTGGCTAATCCATTGGGGAGTCATGGAAGAAAACATTTTTATTTATTTATTTACTGGGGGAATCGACAACTTGCGGTTCTCGTACTCGCGTGACACGGGGTCGATCCCCCTCGGCTACCACTATAACCCCAGGTGCAACCACCCAACCCTCAGGAATGGCGCACGAGTAAATCTGGGTGAGAATCGAACATGAGACTTCATTTTACAAATTTCCTTCCATTTACACGGCACTTGCCAATCTGTCTACACCGGTGCAGGCATGGAAGATAACATTTTGGAGAATAAAGATACTATTAAAAATATCATTAAATCGAAATCTAAGGAGAAAATGTGGCGTGACAAAGAGTTAAAGGGAAAATTAAAATTAAGGTATTATAAGGATGTAATCAATGCTAATCTAGAAGATCAAAATTATCTCTATGTTTTGGCAAGTGTAAAGAAAAAACTAAGCATTGCTAAGATAAGAACAAATAAAAAAATAATCATTGCTAAGGTAAGAACAAATTCTTACTAGTTCCATAGTAAAACAGGGCTTTGGTAAATTCCTAAAACGTCATGTGATGAAAGAGTTCATCACCTTTGTGACACTAAGAAGGTTGAAGATGAAAAACATGTTTTCTTAGATTGTCCAACCTACACCCAGATTAGATCTTAATTTCAAAATATTTGTAGCACTACCAAGCTTCCTAACCTTTTAACTCAACAAAATTATGATGATCTTAGAAAACTTCTCTTAATAGCTGAAACAAAATTCTAAAGAATTGCAAGAATTCATTTAACCTCATCAATATAATTGATGACACTTGAATGATCAACATCATCATCTTTTAATGATTTGAAAATTATATTTCTTAAAAAAAAAAATGAAAGCATAATAATTATATGAAAATCTAATTTAAATTCAAATATTTAGATTAGATTGATGTAGCCATTTTAATAAATTTTGACCTTTTGAATATTACTTAATAAGTTTTTTTTTTTAATATAATATATATTTGTCTTCACGTCTTAGTACACTTGTTTCTACACATCTTAAACATGTGTCTATTAAAAAACAATCATTCAATAGTATTGAAAAGAAATGCTTTGATTGTATTTCATATATTTTATTTTACACGAATCACTATCTACGCTGAGTTATGGCTCACAGGGTATGGGATGGCTGCATTTCACGTTTCCAGCTGTTACCTGGAAAGCCGGTCGTTGTGGTCATCGTGGTACACCAACATCAACAAAGACTTGTGAATATAGGATGGTTGCATTTACGTTTCAAACTATTCATGGTCACCTGTCGCTCATTAAAAACAATGGACAATCCAAAACATTAAACATCATTATTTTATTTTATTTGGTTATAATTCAAAAGTAAAAACATTATTATTTTATTTTATTGGGTTATAATTCAAAAGTAAAATTTTTATTATTATTTTATTTTATTGGGTTATAATTCAAAAGTAAAATTTTTATTGGATAATAAGTTCAAATTTAGAGAAGTAGAGTATGGTATGTATATCTCAAATTTGCAATATTGAAAGCAATGTGAAATTTACTTTTCATAACTTTAAAATTAAATTATTATTATTAAATTTCTATAAATTTTAACAGTTTCACAGCTGTCCTTATTCCACAGACAAAAAGATCTGCTAATTTTTTTGACTTTGACAATAATCTTAAAATAAAATTATTATTATTAAATTTTTCAACCACTATAAAGAGGTCACAGGTTCAAATCCAGAGGGAGTAGTGTATGTATACCTTCGTAGACTTTACCAGTCAAATCGTTGGGCGAAGGGGAATCCCTTATCCCACAAACAAGAGGGTCTCATACACCAATCTAATATGCTGACTTAGCCATAACCTTAAAAATAGATTATTATTATTATTATTATTAAATTTTTCAATCATTGTATTCTTAATTCATTAAAAAAACATTTCGTTTAAACTTGAGCGGCCAGTGGTTCTTGTTGTTCATTAAAAACAATAAAGAACGTGCAATATTGAAAGCAATGTGAAATGGCTCGTAGGCCGAAGAAAGCACAATCGTCGAATTAGGCTCACAGGACAACATTTTCATCAAATTTAACATCTATTCTAATAATATCTTCATTACAATGTGGTTGAAGAATTATGTAACCTTTGAAATCTTCAGAAAAATGAACAAATATACACTTCTGATTTTTAGGTTGCAATTCTTTCCTTTTCTCATCATGAATGTGAGCCCATGCTATAATGCCAAATACATGGAAGTGAATTACATCTAGTTTAATTTTAGTCCATGCTTCTTTTGGTGTTATATTTTTAAGAGCCTTTCTGGGAGTGCAATTTACTATGCAATTTTAAGATTTGATGGCTTCTTCCCAATACTTTAGACTTAATCCCTTAGATTGGATCACACAATTAGCCATTTCTTTTAATGTGTGGTTCTTTCTCTCAACAACACCATTTTTTTGTGGTGTATATGGAACAGTGTGTTGCATTTGCATTTCTTGTGTAGTCCAGTAACATGTAAAATTATTGTTCACATATTCACCTCCATTATATGTTCTTAACCTTTGAATTTGATGTCCATATTTCTTTTCTACAAGGTCCTTGTAGGCTAGAAACTTGTCAAAAACCTCTCTTAAGCTCTAAGAAGTAAACCCAAGTACGTCTGAAAAAGTCATCAATGAAAGTTAAGAAATACTTGCACCCAAAAAATGAAGAAGAATAAATTGGAGCACACAAGTCACTATGAACAAGTTGTAAAGGGCCCGAGACGTTCCAAGAGGCACTTTTGTCAAAATTGCCCTGATGATGTTTTTCGAGAATACAATCAGCACAAACAACATATCTGCATGAAACAAGAGGAAGACTAATCACCATCTATTGATTGCATAGTTTCTTCAAGAGCGCTAGTTTAGATGACCAAACCACTCACAACAAATGTTTCTCAAGTCATTGCTATGAGCAACAAAAAATGATGGAAAATATGATCACCCAAAGTTTTCAAACTTGTACAACCTGGTAATATCATCAACATTTCCAGTTGCATGAACATGCTTAGGATCTTTTAGATCCTTGATTACAACTTGGTGAGGTGGAAACTCTACAGTTTTACCTTCACCCAAAATTATTTGTTGGTGATGATAGACATCTTAGTGTTGTCACAATCCATCATCGGAAAATGACCATCCATTCTCTTTAAATAGAGATCATGGACCAATCAGGTGCTAAGCCACAAATCAATGTAGTCGTTAAGATCAAGGAGAATATGAACCGCCAGGTCACTCTATGTCGTGAACATAACGTGACCAACAGATTTCCTAACTACAAATGCATACTAAAGAAACACACTAAGAAACACACTTTTACCTAACGACACATTAGACCAAGTATATATTAACTAACTCGTAAGTGTCTAAATATCCTAGCACAGAGGAGTTTCGCAATACTAAAACCAACCTTTTTTGTTCTTTTGT
>SNQJ01S0017602.1:0-31954 GCA_010110895.2 Picea sitchensis | reverse complement strand
TGATAAATTAAGTTACGTATCCAACAAGGGATAACATATTAAATACATGAGGATAAAATAATAAAGGGGGGATAAGGGGCATTAATGGCGGGAGGATAAGAAGGTAATAAATGGGTTAGGTAGGGAGAAAAGGAGGGAAAAGTTGAGGAAGGAGGGATAATAAAGGGAAGGAAGTTGACAGGAGGGAATTCTACGGGAGGTTGGGGGATGGATTTTGGGAGTTCTGGGATTTGCAGAGAGAGGTGAAATTTTGGGAGTGGGATTGTATCAGTGCACCGGGGTTGCTGGGGGTTTTGGGCACGGGGGCCAGGATATCTGTTGATATCCTAGAGCTAGGAAGTTACCTAGTTGGCAGGGAGGAACTAGGTTTTGGGCAGTGTTTTGCAGAAGCGGTCAAGGAGGCAAGCGACGGACAAACGAAGGTTATTAGCATCAGGTTCAGGTATTTCAAATTTTGCAATTTTTTTAATCAGTTATTAAATTTATTATATGTTGTTAAATTTAAGTTAACAAAGTTATTATTATGAAGAATATTATTCTGTTATGAAGTATGATAAATAAATTGATGTTTTTAAGCTCTTCAGCCCCTACAAATATACCAGGGAATTGCTTTAGAGATTTGATATGAATGGATGTAAGGTGATGCCTACTCCATTAGAACATAATGTTAAGCTCTGTAGTGATGATGAAACCAAGGAATTGGATGGAACTCTGTATCGACAACTGGTGGGAAGTGTGAATTATCTCACCACAACCAGGCTAGATATTTCCTACTCACTCAACATCCTTAGTCACTTCATGGCTAAGCCTCATGCGAGTCACTGGAAAGAAACAACAAGATTCCTTCATTATTTGAAAGGAACTATTGATTTTGGTATTAAATATACTGATGAATTTGATGTTAAGTTGGCAGGATATTCTGATTCTGACTGGGCTGGAAATCTTAGTGACAAAAAGTCAACCACAGGTTATGCCTTTCAAATTGGTTCAGGGGTCATATCATGGAGTAGTAAGAAACAAACAAGTGTTTCTTTGTCTAAAATTGAAGCCGAGTACAAATCCTTGTGCAATACTACATGTGAAGCTGTCTCGATGATGGGAGTTCTTGAAGACATGGGAGAAGAACAAAACGCACCCACAGTTATCAATTGTGATAATCAAAGTTCAATCAAACTTGCTAATAAACCTATGTATCATGCCATAACTAAGCACATTGAAATTCAACATCATTTTGTCTGAGAAAAGATACAGTCAAAAGAGATTGACTTAATCTATTGTAACATTGATGAAAATATGGCTGATATTTTCACTAAGCCTCTAGGAAAGGCAAAATTTGAAATTTGTAGAGAATTGCTAGGTGTGGTAGAAAATCCATTTCTCCATTAAGGGGGAGTGTTGGAATAATGTAGAAATTAGTATCTATGTAACTAAGTGGTTGTGGGTTGTTGTGTGCCTGTCCAATTTAGGGTTTCCTGATGGTTTCAGATCCACCTTTGTAGGAGGTTAGTTCAAGGTTGTTGTGAGCACCTTTGTGCTATATAAATGTAATGATTGGGTTTCAATAATTCAACGAAGGTCAACTCTGCTCACGAATTCAATTCTGCCTCTGTTAATTAATTATATCTTGAACATATAACTACTTTAGAAAATCTTGAAGTTTCTTGTATTTATGACTTCCTCTTTGTAGAATTATTCAAAATAAAACCAACCCAATGAGTTGTCCGCAACTTTCTTGGAGAGTTTGTCAGTTTCATAATTGAATTCTCTGTGGATGTGTATGAACTGAATTCCATCAAAACTAGGTTTAAGTCTTTTAATTTGCTCTTTCCAAATGTGAATATATAACAGATTCAGATTATTGATTCCATTAATCCAATCAATAGTAACTTTGGAGTCCCCTGCTGCCATCCATTTACTTAAGGATAGTTTATGGGAAAGAAAGAGTAGGCCCCACAGTCCCAAGAGTTCATCCTTCATGTTGTTTCCCTTCCCTCCTGGAAAGTATGCTTTATAAACATGATGATCATTCATTTTTATGAAGATCCCAGCTCCACAAATGTCATTAATTGTTGCTCCATCAAAAAAAACAATTCGGCTCTGATAAAAAAAAACTGGATTTAGTAAAAAATTCATTTTTTCACCCTTACCTTTGTTTTTGTAATAATGGATGTCATGTAGTATGCTATTATGTCATCATCTCTTTTCCAATTTTCAAATAGAACTTTATTTCTATATTTCCAAATTCCCCATCTAACGAGGAAAGGGATGTATTTCAAATATGGATATTTTAAAAACCATTGGAGAAGGTTTTTTTTTATAGTAGACGTCCTCCATTCTTGAGGGAAATTTAAATCTTTAAATATTCCTTTGCAAATATTTTTTTTAACTTCACAGTGGATTAATAGATGTTCACTTGTCTCATCATCTTGTAGGAATAATGAACATACCATCGGGCCTATTCCTCTCCTTTTATTGTAATTTGCACCGGTTAAAATCCCATCTGATAAACTTAGCCACATGAAGCATATGAATTTTCTTGGAATATTAATTTTCTAGATTGGATTATACCACCATTGAGATCCCTAGAATGTAAAGTAATAGAAATACATTGATAAGCTGATTTTGTTGTGATAGTTTCGGTTGCCTTGTTCCATGACCACATCATTTGGTCGCGTGATTGATTAAGTGTAATTTCGTTGCTTTTTAAAACTGTAATAAAATTTTCCCATTCCAATGACAGATCTTCGGATAAGTTAAGAAGGTTGGAATTTATCAAGTGCTGAGAGTTGTTGGCTATATTATGTGCATCTTCTTATGCTAAGGAATAAATACCATTTTTATCAAGGTTATGAATAAGTGAATATCATAACTTGTAAGGAGTGTTATCACCAATGAAGGGATCCTTGCCAATCATGAAATGTTTTCTATTTCCAATCTATGAGGCTAACCACTGATTTATGAGATGTATAGAACTCATAAAGTTTTTCCAGAAATTGGATGTTGTAGGATACTTGAAAACACCTTTTCTTATCCAAGAAATCAAGTCTACACCCTTTAAATATTTTCCTTTAAGAATTTGACTCCAAAAACAACTTCCAGCTATCCCCCTCCAACAGGATTTTGCATCTAATGACTTAGCAGACCAATAAATATTCTTTATACCCCACCCACCTAATTCCTTGGGAGAAGCAATGGATTGCCACTATGATAGATGAAATCCAGTAGTTTTATGAGTCAATTTAATTAATGTTTGACATTTAATATGAAAAATAATTGGCGTGGTCCTATGATAAAATTATATGATAAATTTATTAGAAGTTTAATGTTGATATTAAAAATATTTTTAATCATATTAAAGAAAGAAGTTTACAATTATGTATTAAGGATTAATGATCAAAGATTATGATTATGAGTTTTAAATTATTTAGTGTAAATTTAGGGTTATGGAGTAAAGGTTTAACTTTAAAGTCTTAAACTTGTAAGGAATATTAGAGCATAGTATGGAGTAAATGTGTAACTTTAAAAGTTTAAATTTGTATTGAATATTAAAGCATAGTGTTAGTGTTGTCCATATCTTTTCATGGTACAATTTTATTTTCTTATAGTATTATGAGAAACATGGCTTGAAATCATGGTTTCTTTTTCAATCAAACATCTATTAGAAATATAATATTACAAATTGATTGGATTTTCATACACATAAAACAAATTAATTATTTACTATGGTCACTAAGCATGTATCATTCTAATTTTTTTTTTTTTTTTTAATGATGTATCATTTTAAAATATATATGTTTTTGTTGCCATAAAAATTACAATAACAATTAAATTTCAATTTACAATGTATTTTTTTTTATTAAATTCTTAAATTTATTAAAATTTAAAATTTACATTAAAAAATGATCATTCCTAAAAAAAAATTAGAATTATGTATTAAATTTATTAAAAGTTTAAAATTGATATTAAGAAATAAAACAATATTAATCATTTTAAAAGAAAGAAGTTTAAAATTATGTATTAAATATTAATAATTAAAACTCATGATTATTAGTTTTAAATTATTTGTCATAAATTTAGGGTGATGGAGTAAAGGTTTAACTTCAAGAGCTTAAATGTGTATTGAATATTAAAGCATAGTATTTGTGTTATCCATGTTTTATGATGGTATAGATTCATTTTTTATAATATTATGAGAAATATGGTTTGAAAATCATGTTTTTTTTTTTTAGTTTTTTATTATTATTTTTAATATATAAATCAAATGTTTATCACAATTATAATATTATAAATTGATTCTATATCCTTACACATATACAAAAATTGATTATTTATTATGGTCGCTAATTTTTTTTATTATATTCTAATGGAAATGAATTTGAATTGATGGTTGGTCATATGCAAAAAAGGAAAAAAATAAAAAAGATTCAAAATCCATTTTTCCTAAAGTCCAAAACTTCAAATATCATATGTTACATCAATAGGAGTAAACAAGTGCACTGGAGGCACATAAATATCACACTAAAACAACCATCAAAAGAATGTCATCACTAATTTCAAGAAGGATAGAGGTAACCAAGTTTCATAGCTAAAGTGATACAACTATATGACAACATTGAAAATCTTGATGAAACCACCACAATGATAACAAATAATCCACCTCAAAAATCCATTTTTATCAAAAGTCTAGAAATCTAAATAGCATCCATCACATTAGAAAGGTAAAAAAGCGCTTAGGAGGCACATCAATACAACACTTAAACAATCATAAAATACATGGCATCACTAATGTCAAACATGGCCAAGTAACTAAGTTTCACAACTAAAGTGTTGGACAACTATATTACAACTCTACACCACATTATACATTCTACATATGTACATATATAACATTGAATGCTAACCATTGTTTGGATTGTGTAGGTGCAAGATAACCATTAACCTAAAAAGACAAAGACAAAACCATTATCTACACTGATATTACATCATGTCTAATAAAAGTGCCAACGTTCGTGTCAATGAACTAAAAACAACCGTTAATGAAGTTGTGAAATGTCACATGATCATCCATTTTCATAATAAAGGAAGTGTGATCTAATGAGCACTATCATAATAATGATATTAAAAACCATAAATGTATGAAAACATTCGTATGCATGTACTAAGTCACATTATCACATACAATCATCAAATTGTGGAACATTATGAGGTTAAAAAAATATGAAATATAGACACATTTACCTTCTAGTCATCCAATAAACCTTATTCCTTTGATATAACTAGGTGGTAGGCTTCGTTGGTTTCCTTATAGGTGTGATGTGGAGAAGGGTATGAAATGATAAAGGGTTTATTCATAAGGATGATTTAAGACTTTGGTTCGATTCCCTTATGTATTAAGTTTTCAAAAACTTACAATTAGGAAAGAGCTCACAACACTTTGTGATTCTAGTATTGTTGAACAAATATTGGGTCAACACATGGAAACTCCACTAAGAGAGATGATTACAATAAGATAAGAACTTAGAATTTCTTATATTCATGTATTGTTTTGAATGAAAATGATCCTATGGCTAAGGATGGTCATTAATATAGATACAAATATTTTCCTAGAGTAGCTTACAACAACTTCCAAATAACTACTAGTTAGTTATGAGGGACTCACCTGGTTTTGATAGCCAGTTAGGGACAAGTCTCATAGGTTGTCTTCACTCTAATCATTCTTGCTCCTATTTGAACTTCTAGACCTGCACACTATGAAATAAGAACATTCCTCAAACCTTTAGTAGAAACAAAAACAAATGTTAAATAAGTACTATAACTTGTCAAGTGAATTAAATCAACAACTAAACACCAAAAAAGGATCAAATTAATGCAAATAAATCATAATTTAGGGGAGGGAAAGAAGAGAGATATTCATTTTATTGAAATCAACAATGATATATGAAATGCATGCCTAACCTCATCACGGGCATTTCCCATAATTGTTATCTCTACTCCTCAGTCCTCAAGCCAGTCACGACTACTTCAACTCCTACGCTCTTCTATGTGTAACTTTGAGGAAGACCAAGGGGTATCAGGCCTCAAAAGAAATAATGGGATATGGGACCTTATGAAACATGGATTTATCGAGAGATGAGGGTCATAAAAACCACAGGGATATGATGGATTTGAGTACTTATGCTAGAATAAAACTCTAATATAGTAATAGTGCTTGTAATAATATCCTTTCATTAGGGCTCTTTTATACCATTTAAATATGTGTGAGACCATTTTCCATGGGCTTTAGGGATTTACAAAATTAGTTTTCCCATAAAATCCTTTAATGAAGAAAAATGGAAAGTACTCACTCCTATAATGAGCATAGAGTATGAGCCGATTGAAAGGAAGACTTTTCAAATAGATTTATGAGTGGGCCCAAGATGCCAAAGATAAATATGGAAGGGATAAAAGAAAAAAAAAATGCATCTAAGCTATGATTGTGGAAAAATATGCTATAACAGATGCCCCCGAATGTGTGAGGTTAGAATGAAAGACGATGTACAAAATAAATTAGAATATTTTGGAGGAACTTTTTGAGTGGGGATAGGTGGATTTCATGAGACTTTGGATCGGGAAAGTACCTACAACAAAACCAAGGCATCAAATGACTCTCTTCCCAAGGTAGGCATACCCATGCTCAAGTGTGGATAAACATGTCCACCAAATCAATTGCAGTACGGATTTAGGAAGTATATATAAAAATCAAATATCATGGCCATGAAAAGATACATTGTGGATTGATGTCATAAACTGATAATAGCTATGAAAAAATAAATAATGGATCTGTGTCTCTCAATATATCATGAAGATGACTAGAATAGTGAGATGAAACTACTTATCCTCCAAAATTCCCAATGTCATATGGGTGAGTGGTAATATTTTTTTGCAATTCAAGAAACAACATAATGAGAATATGCTACTAAGGCCCAAGGTATTTAATCCAAACACACCAAAGGTAAGAATCTAGAACATGTAAATAAATGAGTTGATGTCAAACATGGGATAAATTGTTTATTTATTGATCATTGATTTATACCATTAACAAACATAATACCACCTATTGATAATGATAATGGGAGTCAAGGTACCTATTACATTCTAGCAAGTGAGAATAGATGAGTTGTCATTATTGTAGAATATATCCATCATGGAAAATTTGTGTATTCTCATGATCAATAGCAAGAGATCTTACCACTAATCACTACAAAGTCCAAAGTAATATAAAGTCTCTATGTCCAGCTCCGAGAGATTATAATTCAAATTCTATGGGAATAGATCCATTAAGAGGAAGCCATTAAGGAACCCCCCATCATCCAACACGAGTGGACACAAGGAGAATTATTTGAAGGTATCATATGAAAGCTAGAATAACACACCACCAAGTACATTTCTCACATGCACCAGATGGAACAACAAACAAAACAAACCCTCTAAGAAACAACTTATAATGAAAATCGTTGACAAAGTTGAGGATTTCCACCAATGTTGAAAATGAAAAAAAGGTATAGTGTGACTCCTAATATGTGAATAGATATCTTTACATTGAAAACATGGGAAACCACTCGGTGAACAAGAAATTATGAAATGTCACCCATTGAGCACAAGATAACATACCAATGATGAAAATAGGCTTGGGGTGTTATCGACTCTAGGTAAAGGAAAAATATATTGATGGTACTAAGAAAAAAATGGCAATTGGGAAGGTCGACATGGATGGTCAAGTAATCTAGGTAATGACAAAAAAAGGCTCAAAATTATCTTGAACATAAGCATGACACAATGGTGACTTGGGAAACATCTGACACAAAGTGGAGCAATGATATAATTCTATGAAATAGGAGAGATAAATAGAATCTCCATAGTGACTAGAAGAGTAAGTAGTAGGAGGAGCAATGAACTCAAAAATCAAGTTTCATCTTCCGAAGGCCATAATAAAACACAAATTGCCAAGTATACAACTCAATACTTGGTGTTGTGTTCAAGGGCCACATGACTCAAGACAACTACCAACAAAATAAAGATCTTTATTATTTCACCATTTTCCTTTTTTTTAAATCATATTTGAATTTTTTTGTGTATTTTCAATGTTACTAAATAATAGAAAAGAATAAAATAACACTAAAAAATAGTGGAGGAAACGAGTGTCATGGGGAAATCAAACTAATACCATTTCCATGGAGAATAACTATGAAAAATGAAGAAATTACATGCAATATATCAACACTCATCTGGTTGTTTCCTCCAAGGATAGGGCTCCGAGGTGTAGAGGAAACAAATGAAAATGCAAGAAACTAAAGAGAATGTATAAGAAATAAGTAACAATTGGAAAACTATAGCATGCATTAGGTTAAAAAGTGCAAGAACTGGTATGCAATGCAACAATACAACTTGAAATGTAATGATGGGGTCTCCAAAGGAAGTGGCCAAAAAATAGGTTGAGAAGAAGTCATGAAACTTCAACACAAATTCATGGTGGGAATAAGAGGACTCTCGAGGCTATGAAAATCTTCAAAATGGGTGCCAAAATGGAAATAAAGACTCTAACTGGGCCACTCGTGATCGATAGGCTCTACCACATAAATTACAACATGTTTTGAGTGGTAATAAAGGCTTTGTGTCACAAATCAATGGGGTTTATCCTAAGGATAAAATGGAATAGAAAACTCATAATGAACAATGAAAGGTGGGAAACCTAACTTGTATGTCAGTATCGAGGCCATTACCTATCATATTGGATTATTATGGACCAAATTTGTGAAAACACCATTTAAGTGACCTTAGAACTTTTCCATATTTGAAAATGCAAGTACAATTGAAACAATAATGTTAGTTATCAAATATGACAAAATAGCTCATAAGAATGATTAATAATCATTTTGAACTATACAAGAGAGGGTAAAACATAGATACATAGGTGAAAATTGAGTGTTTACCAATTCATTTTGACATTTTAGACAAATGCTTGATTGTTGCTCAAAAAACCCATGAAATCTAGGTGGATATTACAAGTGTTTCCACTATTGGAATTTGATTTTGTTAGATCCACGTAACTTATCATCCCTTCCTCTTTCATTTCATCCATTTTTAAAATATTTCCTTAAATGTTTTATTAATGGGAACCCCTTTGATTCAAGGTAAGGTGAAATCATAGCTTTCCTTCATGTGATATGTAAGTATCTGTCCTTAATCACACTCTTCTTGAGTGGAAGGAACAAATACTTGCACCTCTTCTCACAAAATAAAGAAAGTGTCCCTAAACATTTCCCAAACAATTCTTCCAAAATTTATGTTGAAAATTGTAAATGGATATAATATAATGAGAAAGAGAGAATGAGGACATTGATAACCATGTCATGGAATACATGTAGATCATGAATGACCTTCATGATTGCAGGTTTCTAAATTTGTTTACCATTATCAATATACAAGCACAAAAACAATTTCTACAAATGTTGATAGGATACTAGGAACCAGAGTAAGAATCATTCGTCATAGATGATGAGCTTATCAATATTTATGTGGAATACATCTATTTCATTACAGGATTATCCAATATACGAAACTAGTAAAATTAAATAGAGGTGGATGTGGCATTAGTGCATTGAAAATCAGAGAATGTATCAACACATAATACTCTACGGGAACTCAAAAAGTGAGCTCTCAAGTTTCAATAAACAACATTGAATACCTAAGCCTAAGTATACTATTCCTAATGATAGATAGATAGAGTGTATGGTTTAGTAGCACCTCACCTAATCCGCACACACACATATGTACTATGGGGTGGAGTTCATGTGTTATATTGTAATTGACTGGTGCACAATTCTCTAAACCAATATGAAGGCCCATTCAAAAGACTATAAAATAACTTCAGCTATGGAAGAATATTATACACATTTTTCTTTGAGTGAGTTCCATAAATTCTTCCACACATTGTGATATTTTCACCTAGTATGCATGAGCCCAAGATGATTTGATGGGAATATTTGATGCACATAATTAGAGGTGAATGTGTGAAAAATGCATTCGATGATGAATTATTTGAATGGTGGTCCCACCAGATAATAGCCATTGACGACTAGCCATACGCCAACTTAGATTTCCATAGATATTATGAGCTAGAATTGCCTCTAGATGCCACTTGAGGCGACATTGGTGTTACACACCAAAATTTCACACTTGAATCTCACACCTTAAGTGTCACAAGTGTCGGAAAGTGATGTATGCACCTTGTTAAGTGTCGCATGAACTGTCGAATCCTATACTATGGATTCATATAAGGATCAAAACCCAACCTTAAGGAGCCATATCCTCAACCATCTCCCTCATTAGCTCATGGTGGTTTTGCCTCTCAAGCCTATATATTGAAGGTATATCCAAGGTGAAGGAGGGAAGAATTCAAGTATCAAACCTTTGATCTTGGGAGAAGCATCAACATTTTGATTTCAATGTTTTCATGCAAGGGCTAGACGAGGACAGATTGGAGAAGTTACTTAACTATCAAGCATGCTTCATAAGTTCCTCTTTTTGGATTTCCAATTCATATCAACTTGGCCTATTCCCTTCAAGTTCATGTTTTCTACATTTTCTTGTCTATTGTTTTTCTAGTCTTCATAGATAGATCTTATTTGTATAATCATCTAGAGTATAAGGAAGAGTTCCTTTGCTAGTCTTTGCAGGACTTCAGTTGTGTTGAGGAGCTTGGAGATCAAGCCCCAGGATTGGAGTAGTGAGGATGAACATCGCATTAAGGTATGCCACATTCTTATTCTCTCTTGTTGGATTGATTGACTTAGATCTATAGGGAAAGTAGTAACCACTTGTTCACTTATGTATTTGGAAAAAATATCTAAGGGTCTTGGTCCAAAGGGGAGATTATCCTATCCGCAGGGTAAGATTTATCATAAAATTTGGTAAGTGAAACCTTTTTAATTTTCAAGTTATTTATTTTTTTATAAATTTTAGATGATATAAAAAATGCAATAGGTAAATAGATTGTTTTACTGTGAAGTATGACTAACAAAATACTTTGTTGACACAGATGTTGGACCGGTGTGATTAGAGGGTTATTGATACATTGGTGTAATGGTTGAGGTGAGGACCAGCCTAAGAGACAAACCAGAAGGGTATTCCGTATAGTGCAGAGGAACTTAGAGGGGATGACCCAATGGGTTCCAATGGAATACATAGAGGACCTTCCTAAGAGTGTCAAACGTCAAGTGGTTGGAGTACCATGAGCTTAGGTGTGAATTTTTTGATGGGTGAAAACCACCATTGTTTTCTACCATGAGAACCATGTTGACCTGAGGCCTAGATTTATTTGATATATTTTTTACTACCATTTGTATGTGTATTTGTATTTTGTGGCACATCCTCCTCCTCTTTTCTTCATTGATGATTGATAATTTTCCTTAGGCAACCCAAACACCTCATTGAATTGGCTAACCTAATCATTTTCCATTATGGATCATCAATTACTCTTGCTGAGAAAATACCTTTCTAAAATGGTCGACTTGACCATCGAATTTCAGTTATTTCTCTTGCTAAATCAACCACTTCATCCATTCAAACAATCCGATCATCGACCATCGACCGTCAGAGTTAACAAAAAAAAATGAATCTAAGCCTTTGATCTCCAATCCAAGGTGTTATTGACCGTTGATCAACTCCCTTTTTCCAACCTCCGAAAACTAATCTAGACCATCGATATGCTCCACTTAAAAAACCTTCGAAAATGAATTGTGGTTGTCAATCTACTAGACCTTACCAAAATTGGAAAAACCTTATATGTTTTTAAATATATTCACTATGGATTTGGGTTGTTGGTTTCGAAATTGAACGTGATATCGACCATCAATTCATAAAAATTTGCCCAACTCTATAACAACCATTAAAACATGAAATTCGACCTTCCAAGTCAAATTTTAACTCTACAACTCTACAAATTGATGCCATTTATCACCACTAAGAGGATTTTATGGAAATTTCAAACTAAATGGTTTGCAAATTTGATGATTTCACTTTGAAATTCATCCTTTTCCCCAAATATGTCACAAAACAAGCCCATAACAATTTTATTTTTTACCAAATTCATGTTGGTTGTTGGACCAGATGGGTCCAATGTTCATCTAGAATCCCTAATACCATAATGTAATGACCCCCAACCCAAATGTAATTTTCTGCAAACTAAATTCTTATAGCCGGGACTACAAATTACAAACAAAACTAAACATTATCTAATACCATTAATCAATTCATATACAACATGCTAAAAATGACATGACTGATGTTTAATAACTAAAAAAATAACATGTAAATCCTCTTTAAATATAGAGTGTATGCACAATAATTTAACTCATAAATATAACACATAAAATAAATAAAATATTTCTCTTTTAGAACAATTTTGCAACCAACTACTTGGGATGGTTTTTCCACCCAACCTTAGACTTGTTGGTACAAATATCAATAGAAAGTCACCTCCAATCCTAGGATAGAAATCCACAAAAGAGGATGGTCTCTCATTATCCACTCACAGCTCATGAAGCCCCCCAACCCACTATTATTCTCCTACAATTATCTTGTTTTTCCACAAGTTCTCTTCATCTCGACCTGCCCAACCCAAGGAATGTAATATTTAATTTATCTAAATCCATCGGGCATCCCATTCATATATTAGGGTCTCTTTGGCATAGGTAACCAACAATATCACTACCAGGAAACTCAAGGGAGCTCACTACTAGGAAAAATACCAGGAAATAGTAGCAATCACTTGTTGTTACAGTGCAACTCACACATGAGTTCACTCTTTAGCCCTGGCAACCTACATATTCAATATTGTTCTCCAAATATGCTCCAGAAATGATAGAGAATTCTCCATAATTCACCATCCATAGTTGCTCCAGCTCCAAATATTTTCTTCCTCTTCTTTGCTTCATGTTCATGCCAAAACATGGCTCTCTCAAACTGCTTTAATTTCCCATATGATTTTTCTCTCTTTTTCTTCTTTCTTGACTTACACACTTCCCCAATTTTATTGTACTCAACATCAATTCTCCCAATAATTATGGGATGTGACTCTTCATACCCATCCTCTTATACCCATTCAATGATTGGATTTGAGAACACTCCACAACAAAATAGAAGGTTCATATACCAATAGTAATTTTAGGAAGTGCATTGAATTAATAGACATGGGTAATTCCCCCTTGAACCCCTCTTAAACATTCTCTTAGACCCTCCCTCTCTCATGGATTAATTCAACCCTAATATATGTGCATGTCCCTTTAGCAAGTGGAATCACATTTTATTATTAAAGCTTATAAAGAAAATTTGCATATACATTGCTTGGTCGTAGCCACACATTATATTTACATTAAGCCTCAATTAAAATGATAATTATAGAAGGGATGTTACACAATAGATTCGATGTTGGAATATTTTGGTTGACCCTGGTTCTAATTTAGGTTTCCAACAAAACCCTACAAACCATTGACCCTTTTGGAGACCAGAAGGAAACACTATGCACAAAGTGAACAATGATCCACTTCATCCTTCCTTCCTTTGACTCTTTTGATTCCTTGTTATCCGGCTTCTTTTCCTATTCTTCGGCGCACACTCCTTCTTTGGTCCCTTTTCTAAATGTATTCAATAATTAATACACATTTACACAAAATGTCCCACACCAACATCTGGGCTCCCACATCACGGATCCACTTTCACAGTTCCACCACAAAGATCCATTACAAGTATAGAGAAAGAGGGTTTTGGTGGTTTGAATCCTTTGTAAATAAATCTACTAAGGTTTCTCAATGTGAACCTCCAAGTTGAGCCTTGTCCTTGAAAACTCTTTAGTCATGAAAATTCAAGGAAAAACAATGGTTCCCCTGAGTGAATAAACACTTCACGCAATTCATCCCATTCTTAGATATTTGGTCATGAAATTATATTCCATAGACCTAAGCATTCAAAAGAAAAATAATCCAACATGCAAATTTACCCATCATATAGGAAATTACATAATCATGCATTCCACTCATTTATCTTAGGAATTTATACAAGTTCATGAATGAAAAACACGCTCATTTACTCAAACCTTTAAATATGTAGAGAACATATTTGAAACTTATCTATTCATAAAACTACCATCAAATCCAACTGACTGAGGGTGAGTTATTTTCCACCCAATTGTAGGCTCTATTGCACTATTCTCTCTACAATAAGCCATCCCCATACTAGACCATGATACCACTAGGGAAACTCAAGTTTCTTTAGGAAATTTTTTGTTGGGTGTGAAGGCCACTCTCCTTCATACGAAATCAATAGCATGAATCCTTGACACCCACAAATTAAGGGCCACCACAAGATTCTTAGATACCTTCCTAGCTGGATTTCCTCTACCCAAGGGAATCCCTTCACTACTACATAATCTCTCAGTGCCCTCCCCTTAATATTGTTGGTTTTTTTGCAACAATCATTAGCTCACAACCCTTTATCCTTGGGTTGGGTTAATGATTCCTCTTCTTGAATTCCACAACAAGGTCTCAAACATTTCTTTACTTTGATTCCCTAGGGAGTTGCAATACTACATATCTGATACCACTCTGTATCATTACTTTCATAGGAAAAAAAATCATCTCACCCACACACATTCCTTTGTAGCCCTCTTCCCTCTTTTTTCTCTTCTCTCCACTTCTTTTCCTACCAATTCCCACCTTTCTTTGTAATACAACGTCATTTTTATCTTCCTTATCCATAGGGTTCACGAGTTCCCTTTTCTTCTATTATAGGAGTATGTGGTCAATCATGGAGGACAAGGAGGTACTATTTGTACCGATATCTCCATGCCTCATTCATTGTGGGTGGTTGGATTCCCAACTTCTTTTTCAATAATTTCTCATTTAAGAGTTCAACATGTCAATTGCAGGAATCGAACTTGGGTGGGGGGGAAAACACCCCTCAACACAAACCACTTAGGCTAAACCCAATTCACACACACACACACACACATATTCAAAAGATCCATGCTAGCCTTGTGATGGAAAAATATCCTTGCCACACTCATGGAAACGTTAATTCATAATTATAATTACACACTAGGGAAAATGGGGTGTTACACTTCTAGTGGGGGATTGGTTAAGATCTCCAATCAAAATTTTCCATAATGGTTCAATTATCTGAAAATAAACAATAATTTTTTTTTAATGGAGAGGTGGGTATTATGGAAGATTGGGGATGTACATATGATAAGTATTGATGAATATCCATGGTTTGGCTATGATGAAAAATACATGTTAACATATAATATCATTAATACCGTTATGGAAGGGCTTATTTACTATTTCTTAGGTGGTTTATGTTGATCTTACAATTATTTGGAGATAGGAATGGAAGTCAATATCTTAGCTTGATCTTAGAGGTGAATATGTCCTATTGTGGGAGGGGTATATTCGATTTATAATATCTAGCAATAGAAGGATACAATAAAAATATGATAAATTCATTTGGTTGTGAAATCCAAGTAGGGGTTTTCATTATTCATAGCTTTGTGACAATGTACTATGTGAAGATGTTGTATATGAAGAGATAATTTTGTGGTGGAAGAAAATTTTGAAGCATAAATGCCATCTTAGAGACTACACTTATATGTGGTTAGATCTTAACAACAAGGTTCTTACATGGGATAACTTATAAAAAAATGAATAAGAGTGGGCCTAGTCATATCTCTTTGTGTAAGGTAAACAATGAAAGTACTCTACATCTACTTATAAGTTATTTCATGCTCATTTATGGTCTAGATATAGGAGGATATAGAACATGTCCTGAGACTATCAAATGTATGGAGTGGCAATTCTATTGAAGAATGTTTTGGGAGAAGGGATGGGAATCTAGATGTGAAGACTGTCAAAACACTTCATATAAGAGCTTCTTAGGGGAACCAACTATTTATAATTCCCAATGTGTTTGATGAAGAGTGATCTAAATTATATCATTATATTATTTTTCATCTATCCTGATCCTTTCATAGTGGAAAAATTGGAGGAATAAGCTTGCAGGGCCATTTTAGTGGCAGGTCCTAGTCTGGAAAATTGGGGTCTGGAACCTTTCGATGCCATTTTGAGGCATCAAACGACATTTTGTGGGGATAAAAATTTCCCAACATATTCCAAAGCCCATGATTCTATTTGATACATCGATTCCTTTCCAATGGTGCAAAAATCAAATCAACTGGAGCTCGGATGAATTGTTTTTTTGTCCCACAAGTTAACCTACAAGTTACATGTAAAATCGTCACATCTAAGTGTCACACTTTGATCTCACATACATGACACTATGAAAAACATTTTGTCATGTTACCTAGTCATCAAAGAGAATAAAATCCACTTTTTGAAGGTTGAAAACATACCTTTCCCCTTGTTATTTGGCTTAGATGGAGCAATTAATCCCCCCTTCTATGGATCAGGTAGTGTCACTCTTATGGCGATGCCCCTTGCTAGACCATCAAGGAGTGTCATTGACACCTCCTATCAATGTCACTAGGTGAATCATCCTTGTTAGGGTGGTTTTAACCAATCCCACCTTATTCTATGGTTTTACTTGGAGATACTTCTGGTGGTTATGATCGAGGGATGATGATAGGCTCGAGTGTTTCCTTTTTGGGTAATCAATCCTAACTTATGGAGTAAATATTTGTACCTTCCCTTGATATTCTAAGTTGGTTGAACCTCCCAAATCCTCTATATAAACAAGGTCTCTCAACGGTGAAAGAGATTAGAAGGAATTAAAGTATGAAGCATACCAAACTTCTATTTCATTTTTGAGCATACAGTAAGGGACTAGATAGGAGGAGCATTGGAGGAGGCTTGCATCACATCATGATTGTAAGTTCCATTCTTTTGCGTATTAATTAACTTGGCCTATTTCCTTATTTTTTTCTCTCTTCAATTTTATGTGTGAATGATTGTGGCCTAGTTATGATAGTTTTTTTTCTAACTTATTAAAAGAAGTAGAATAAGAGTGATGCAAACCCCCACCTTCTCTTGTGGATCGTGTGAAATGCCAGTCTAGGATCGTTATTCTAAGGAGTTGAATCAGCTCTTGGATCCGTGTTGGATCCCCTCCAATTGCACACAGGTTGTTGTTTTTCCTCATGCAAGTCCCACAAAATCCTACTTGAGATTTATTTTGTACCCTTTTACCTTCAAAATCAAATTTTGGGCGTTAGCCTTTTGTTTCGGTGGAAAACCCCATGTGACCACAGGTTGGAATTAGGCACCTAGATGAAAGGTGCTACCTCAGTGCTCCGGAGCTTTGAGATCTGGAGGTTCTCACAATATAACACTCCAGTTCCTCTGAATACCAAATTGGCGAATTCCCAAAGAGATATGGGATTAACAATTTACAACTTGCGCCGAGATCTACGATTGACAGGAAATTTGAGGCTCCAGGCTTTGGAAGTTTTCTCTGCTCCAACATGAAATACCTCTAAACTCATGAAGGTGGAATTCTCATATCGGACGGCTGACATTCTCCTCAGATGAAGGGTTCACGCTCACTCCATACTCTGTGCTTTGGGACTTCTTCAACCTAAATCAACTCCTCCTCCCAAATTGCCGAAGGGCAGAGATCAATGGCTTTCACTCCACCTACATCCAATGGTTGTCATCAAATTTGGAACTTCGGGCTTCAGGGTTCCTTTCTCCTTATCACCACCAATCTCCTAAACTATCGAATGATGAACTGGCGAAGGGCGGAGATCTACGATCCACGTGTCCCTGAAAACGGATGATCATGATTTACTCTAGGCTTCGAGCCCTCAGGGAATTCTGAACCAAACTAAATTTCACCCAAAATCCTTTAGAGTGTCGAACTTCGAATAGCCAGCAATCCGTTGAAACATGTCCTTGACGCCAACGGTCAGGATTTTCTCTAGTACTTCAGAGCTTCAGAAATTTGGGGATTTATTCTCCTAACAACTCCAAGGCCAATTTCTCTTGGAGTGTCGAATCTATGAACTGTGAGATCAACGGATCATGATCTTTGCGCTCAGATCCTATGGTTGGGATCTATTCTCCTTTCTTGCACGCTCCTCTGATATGGGGTTGATTTAACGACCCATATCAAATCTTGTAGCCCAAACAATGGTCGATGTAACATCTCCTCTACTGCACCTCTACTTCCTTTCAACAAATAATTTCTAAATATTTTTCAAAGTCTTGTCCTTTGATCTCTTCTCTACATGACCATATCCTTGGCCTTTTCTTGAGCTTTATAAAATTCTACTCCTCCTAAGATTTCAACTCTTCAAATTCAAAGGGTTCAGTCCCTTTTTCTTCGAGATGAATCCTTGTGCCCTCCTGGAAATCTGCCCTCCTTCTCCTGAGCATTTTAACACGGTCATAGTGTTCTTTCAGTACCCTCCTAGATGCCTATGCTCTTCCCCCAAAGATTTACCAACACTCTAACATTGTTTTGGCTTCATGAACTCCTTGCACAAACCTCTCCTAAATCCTAAGCTTTTCACACTCACCCGTGCACTCCTTGCACTTTCTCTGTGCAGACTTTCACTGTTTCTTGTGAGATTTACCAATTATGGTGTGCCCACCTCGCACACACTCTTCCTAAACTCAACACTGAGTTCTTTCACACTCCCTGTGTTGAATTCTCAGAGTTCTCAGCAACACTGATGTGCACTCCTTGCACTAGCCTTCCTTTGAGCTTTTACACTACTATGAGTGTAGGAACACTCCTTTTGCTCGCTTTGTGCACTCCTTGCACTATTCCTTCTAAGATTGTGACTTGTTTTGGTGTACCCACCTAGCATGCTCCTCCTGAACTCCTAAATGATTTCTTGCACTGGCTTCATAGATTTTTTCAACAACTCTGATGTGCACTCCTTGCACTAACCTTCAGAGCCCAGAACACTCAGAAACTCACATAAATAGAGAAGTCTATCTATTCCTACAAAGGGAACATACATGAACTCATAGAATTCATAAACATTCACAGTAAGCATTTAGAAAACACATAGTCATTCACATAGAACACACACATAGAGAATCACATGTAGGGAAATATGTTTTTCTATTAATCTAAATGATTTTTATAGTGTTTACAAGACTTGACTACAACAAAGTCTCAGTTTTTTCTCTCCTCTCCTCTCCTCTCCTCTCTGCTCTTCTGAATAGATTTTTTCTCGTTGTTGATGTGCAATGACATCACAAAATTTCCCAGCCTTAGACCACACTGCTCATCACTCTCAACAGTGGGTCACCCCTGAGGTGGGACTAAACTCCACCTCAGTAAATGGGTTCCTAATCATGCTAATGGCTCATGGACAACAGGAAAAACTCTGTCACATATGCCAACTCAAACTAATAGCCTACAGTCCTTCATTCCCCACATGCGTGTCCCACCTCGGAAAGTGTGCCCCTTCTCTACTCAACAGTCCTTCGGCTGCCCCACTTCCTTTCTGTGCTTCAACAAGAGGCTAGACAGGAAGTCTTATATCACTGTAGCTGCAGTTCAAAACCTTCAGGAAATCAATTCCCAACAATTCTCTCACCTAGACAAAAATTTCTCATGGGCCTAACAACCCAGTTCTTTAGTCCACCTACATGAACCGGTATGGCTATGGATACAGGTTTGGATACAGTGACAGGAATGTATGACATATAACTGACTGCGTGAGTGAAAATGGTCATTGAATTATGGTTGAATGATGGAATGAATGATGGGAAGAATCCCTAAAATGAACTAAGTCCCCACAATATGTATGCATGTCCCCAATTTGACACTTGTCATGTTGGGAGCTACTTTGGCCCACTTGTCCCCAACTTTGGAACTTAGGATAAAATAATTATCCATACTTTATACTTTAAGAAATATTAATATAATATTCATTTTTTGCTTAAGCTCCCTAGCTTATCTCTTTTCCTTACTTTTAGCCCCCACCCTTTCCCTAACTAGTGGAGTTTAGTCCCCCATCTCTTTTATCGTGGTCGGTCTGCGCGTATCGATGTATTTTATATTAATTATGAGATATATACAAAAGTAGATGCACTGGCCTTTAACATCTAGGCTCTCCAGCCTAATCAAAACATAAGCATCCTACCTTATGATAACTAACTCACCAGCCTATAAAACACAACATATACACAAAGGTTCCTTGGCCTCAGAATCGCATGCACTAAATTTGTTGTGTGCGGTATCCTAGATTGTGCACACTTCCTCATTTTACTGTGCATCACATGCGCGCACTATGCCATGAAAGGTGCATACAAAAATGTTATAAAACAACGCACCATCTTAGGTAACTTTTCATTTACATTACAATTGGGTTTGTCCTAGGGATATTACAATCCCCTCCCCTTATTTATGCACTAGCCTCAGTGAATCATATACACATATACCCAAAAATTTTAAAAAACCTCAAAAATATGTGGGTATTCTTCTCGCATTGTATCCTCATGCTCCCATGTAGCATCCTCAGGACCGTACCAGGTCCATTAGACTTTTATAAGCCCTATGGCTCGATTCCAGAGCTGTTTGATTTTTTGGTCCAGAATGCATACCGGATGCACTTGAAAAGTGTCTTCTTGCTCCACCTAAATCACACTCCAATCAATAATATGATTAACATCAAGTATACATTTCTTGAGAAAAGATACATGGAATACATTATGAACAAACATAGATGTACACAATGCAATCATATAAGCTATTGGACCAATCCTCTCTAGGATTTCAAATGGCCCACAATAGCGAGATGCCAACTTTTAACAATTTCCCAACTTCAAGGAACTTATGTTGGCTTTCACTTTCAAAAATACATGGTCTCCCACTTTGAATTCCCTATGTGATTTCTTCCTTTATGAGCATAGATTTTCTTCTTGTCTTGGGAAGCCTTTAAATTTTGCTTTATTTTTATTATTTTCTCCTCCATTTCCCTGAGAAAATATGGCCCAACCACTGCTCTATCTACTGGGTTATCCCATCTTACTGGTGTGTTTCACATTCTTCCATAAAGTGCCTCAAATGGAATCATATTTAGATATGCTTGGTACCCATTGTTATAAGAAAACTCTACCAAGTGTAGGTAGTCTTCGCATTTTGATGGTTTATCCATCACATACATCCTCAACATATCTTTAATAACTTGATTCACCCTCTCTATTTCTCCATTTGATTCTGGATGATAAGTTGTACTAAAATTCAAATTTGTTCCAAATCCATTAAATAATCCTTTCCAAAATTTTGAGATCAATTTTGGATCTTTGTCAGACACAATTGTCTTCGGTATGCCATGTAATATAGAAATTTATTTCATATAAACATCATCGATGTTGATTTCCTTGGGAGTGAGCTTAACTGAAATAAAATGGGCAGCTTTAGTAAGCTTATCCACCACTACCATGATAGAATCATGTTGTTTGTTTGTTCTTGGAAGTTTGGTGATGAAATCCATTGTTACAAGTTCCCATTTCCATTCAAGAATGGGTAATGGTTGTAGTAAACCAGTTGGGTGTCTATGCTCAGCCTTTATCTTTTGACATTCCAAACATTTGACAATAAAATCAACAAACTCTTTCTTCATGCCTGGCCAATAATAGTGGCTTTTGACAGTTGTAATAGTTTTATGATAACCTGGGTGCCCAACATAAGGTACATTATGCATTTCTCCCAGTATTAGATTTTTCAATTCTTGATAATTTGGTACATAAACTATGCCCCTGTACATGAGAATTTCATCATTATCTATCTTTTATTCTTCAATTTTCTTCTGTAAATTACCTTTTTGTAATTTTTCCCCTAATTCCTTGTATTGTAAATCTAAATTTGCAGCCTCTAAAATTCTATGTTTAAGATCTGATTGGTACATGCTAATGGTTGTAGCATGCAATTCATGGACTCTTCTGCTCAGTGCATCAACCACTTTTTTCTCTTTCCCCTTGATATGCTTTATATCAAAATCATATTCACTTAGAAATTTTAACCGTCTTGCAATGTACTCCAAATTTACGAATTTAAAAAACAAAATTAAATAGGGTCATTAGAATTATTCAAATGCTTTGAATACCTTACAAACATTTCTTAACTATAACAATAGAGAGATTTTCTTACTTATTTTATCTTCTATCATTTACACATATCATTTCCTGGATCAATTGTAAAAGGAAGACTCTATCTCAATCCTATTCTTAAGGAAGGTGGAAAGTAGTTAGGTTCCTTAAACAAATACAATTGTATTCACCATAGCATTTCCAGTTTGAATGCGCAAAACATAGGGAATACTATGGTAACATAAGGATGCATACAAAGACCCTAGGCCGAATGTATTGACTAAAATATAGGTCATAACTGAAAGGTTTCCATTAACCGAGTTAATAGTATCAGGACAACAAAATGTAAGAGTTAAAGATTTGTAAGGGTTGTAATTGACAATTGGTGTGGTTGCTTGTCTTCCTGTCATTTAACATTCTCTTTTGAACTAAACCTGCCAATAGAATGGTTAACGGATCCAACAGTAGGAGTAAAACCCTTACTAACTAAAACGAAGATTGAACTATAAGCCTAACAAGCTCACAATGCATTCACCATAAATTTGATGCGAGGTAGACACATATACAACTGTCATGGTTTAAATTACACTCTGCCTAAAATATTTATGGCATTTTGAAATGTAATCCCTTGGGATCATCGTTCGTCTGTTGTACCCATTGTAATCCCACCACTTCAATCTAACCACATGGCTAAGGTACAACTTGTCATTAACACCATTGATCTATTTGGCGGGGTTCCCTATGACTTATTGTTTCAATCTTTACCCTATGTTCTATGAGGTTTCAAGAAAAACATTCTATGTTAATGTCTACAAATTTTTTGTGCGTAACCCCGACGATAAGGAGGCTACCTACTCCATGCAAGCAACGAAGCATTATGCATCTGTCTGGTCCCTCTTTCATTAGGTATGTTCTCCAGAATGTGTTGTTTGGACTACTGTAACCTATCCGAGAGTTAGTCACATCTTGAATTGTTTATGTAATGGTCTTTTATTTTTTTTCTATTGTTGGTTGAGAACCTCCTTTCTCGTTAATATTGAATCATGAAAATATTTCCCTTTGAACCTTGGTTAGATACACAAGAATTTCAATGGTGTTGGTAGTGGTGTTATCACACTAAATTGCCTTGTGTATTTTAGTTTGTTTCTATCATTTTTTAAGCCTTAGATTTTAAATTTTTCAAATGTTCATCAATTTAAAGTTTATGTTTGGTAGGACCCCTTAAATGATTAAAGTTTTGAGTCATAGATCTAGTTTGATACTCAAATTGATTTTTGGTCTTAGAACCATTTTAGCTCATCACTTTGTTTTTGGTCCCCTTCATGAATTATCCCTAGGTCAATCCCTCCTATGACTAGACTGATGTGACACACCTTTCTCCTCACTCATGACCTCATAGGCATGCCCCATTGTCCCTTCTTACCTATCCAATCATTTTTTGAACTGGAGCATTTTCCACTCATCAGGAAGTTTTGTACCGCCTTTCCCATTCATCATACTTCCACCACGAGTCATGATTTCCACGACTGATGTCATTTTCCCTGTTTTTAGTGCCAAGAGTTGGTTAAATATGCCTTCAATATCTTGCATTTACGAGCCCTAGTATAGGTTTATAATTTTGAAAAACTCAACAGTGATGCACTGCACAAATTTACAAGTTTTGATCAGGCAATAACAAGGCAACCAAATTTAAGGCTGAAGTAGATTCAAGGGAAGAATTTCTCACAATTTCATCCTGAGATTTCGTTGAATATTCCAACAGGTGTCTACTCCATAGGTATCCCGTGTTGCCTCCTCTACATATTAATTTTCACAAGAAATTTGTGCTCGGGTTTTGGTTTACCTAGCTTGCACAGTTGTAAGGGACTCGTCTTTGCATGATAGCCTTGTCTTCTATCTTGTTCATACTTGCAAACTTCATTTCTTGTATATAGGTCTGATTAATGTTGTCTTCCTTAGCCATTGAAATTGCAAGCTCTTAAATAGCCTATCCTCTGCGTATGTGTTGCGCTACACAAAGGCACTGCTTAAACACTCTATGCCTCCCCTGCATCCTTTCATCTTGGAGTTAAGAATTTTTACTCAGTTTCAAAGGGCCAATTTTGGATTACCCCCTCACCGTCTACACTCTGAAATACCTATACAAGTCTAAGGGTGTAGTTCCCTCAGTCAAACTTGGCTTACTAGCACCAATCTATTTTAAATGGTTAGCCTTGAACATTTGAAGCCTGATTTAAAGCCTTCCTGGTTATTACTATCCCATAAGCCTTTAAGGGCTCTCATTCTAAGCCATGGATACTCCTCAATTGAGGAGGACACACAAAGGTGGCAAGGTGGTTAGGACAGAACCTGTGGACATGCATATTTTTGATATAGAGCCCATGGAAAGAGAGGTCTTTCAAAGAGTGGGGTGCTTCTCTTTCTTCCAGAATATCCAGATAGGCCATCCAGAGGTAGCCAGACAGTTTGCATTACATTTTGATGGAAGGAAAACCAAGGTTGGGGATTTGGAATTTGAAGTCACTGAAGCCTCTATCTCAACAGCAACAGGAATCCCCATTTTAGGTGAAAAGTGGTTCAAAGCCATGGCTTTGAGTTCAGCCTATGCTAAAGATATCTTTAAACCTAAATATCAAGGCAATGATTTGTCTAAAATTATGCCAATGAGTCAATTGATCGAACAGTTTGACAAAATATTGAAGATCATACAAAGATATTTTACATGTGAAGGGAGATTTAACACATTGTACCAGTACCATATAAGGATTTTTCTACATTTTACAAGTAAGTTTGAGATGAATATTCCCTATTACCTGTTAAGGATCATAGGTAAGATGTCAGAGAGGATTCAAGCCAAATCTAAGGATGTGGATTCTATCCTTTTCCACTCTGGATTGATCAAAATGCTAGTCTCTGAGGAATTGGGTAAGAAAGAGATTTCATGAGAGCATTTTGTTCTTACTTCTCATTTCAAGTTGGATCTATAAGAAACTCCTCAATCATAGAAGGCAAGTCCTTTATCACCCACCAATTCTACTAAAGCAGGTACCAGTAGGAAGAGAATGGGTAGATCCCTTGTTGAAGTTTTATAGGTCAGTAAGCAGGTCACAGGAGCTGAGGAGGAAGCTTGTCCTTCCCCACAAAGAGATTTTTCACCACCTCCTCCACTAGGGTTAGAAGAGGTTCCTTATTCTACCAAAGATGCATCCAAGAAAGGGAAGAATATACTCTTCTCCTCTTCTCCTCCATCAATCAAAATCAAGGGTAAAACACCTTTCACAAGGTCATGAATTCCTAAGGAGGTTTTCAAAGAGAAGTCTTTACCAGAGATGCCTATTCAAAAGAAGAAGGGTAAAGGCATTCAAAATCCTGTGGAAGAGAAACAAGAAGCCCCTATACATAAAGGGAAGGGTAAAGGTACTGAAAGACCTTCAAAGAGGAAAGATGAAACCTCTGTGAAAGAATTTGAAAAGCTTGTGGAAAGAAAATAAGAAGCCCCTATGCAGAGGAAGAAAGGTAAAAGAAAAGCCACCAAGAAACCTGATGAGGTATAAAAGACACTTCCCATGTAGGTCTAAGAGGAGACTGAGAAAAATCCTATTGAGACGGTGCATGTCACTGCTCCTCTCGATAGTCAAACCTTCAAAAGACTTATCAGGCAACTTAGGGATACAAGAAAGGAGGTGGCTCAATAGAAAAGGAAGCCATGCCTGACAGAGCCAAGATGACATAGTTTATGGATGGCTACAGTCACACCCTTGACTTGGCAAGGTTTGCAACAAGAAGTGTCCATCCCCTTCATAGACAACTAAAGAATATTTACAGGAAGAACATAGGATTTCAGTCTCAGAAAAAGAAGCTAAAGGCAGAGCTGTAACACTTTCAAGATGAGGTAGCCCAAAGAAATTTATAGGTATTGGTTGAAGCTATCATTGAGAATGAAAAACCAGCAGTTAAGGAGGGCACAACCACACTGAAAAATCCTGTCATTGCTAAGAATAAGAAGTTTGTTGTGCCAAATGAAGATCCTTTTTCTACTAGAAGGAGTGTGAGGTTAAGTGTCGAGGTGAAAAAATAGCTGGTGAAAGGTGAGGATGGTTCCTTTTTGGGAGGGTTAACTAATATTCAAATATTACCTCTACCATCTATATAGGTTTCTAATGATTTAACTATCAGAGTTTTGGGTTTTTTCTAAGTGCTAACTCCCTCAGTGGTAAAATGCACTACCTATTGTACTGCCAAGACACCTAAGTACAATGGGTTTTGACATTACGAAAGACCACCAATTTCTTTCACACATTCAAGATTGAAGGCACTGTGTTTTTGACAATGCTACCTAAACCTACACACAGACGCAACATAAGTGGTGCTACCTACAGGTGCTACCTAATCTTAGGCAGAGAATGAACCTGTACAAAGATGCAACACAATGGCACTACGTAAATGCGCTACCTAATATTTGTAAGAGAACGGAGTCTGCATATAGGAGTAGAAAAGTGGCACTACGTAAATGAGCTACCTTTTTTACTTGTCCAGTTGTGAAATACGCTACTTAGGCTTATACCTAAACAAGGTACCAGCAAACACTAGGGATCTAGGAAGGTCAGGCCAACAACTTCTTGGATGGATGATGATGGAAAAAATTGCAGAAGCAACAACTGGCATTATGAGGACAACTACATGCTCCTAAACGACACATGGAAAAACATGAGTTGCACAACAAAAGAGAATCAAATCAGTTTGAGGCTTGGTTGGATTAGTCACCAACATTTTCCTGTTTTATAGCATAGGTTGTTAAATAAGTTGTTATATCAAATAAATGTTTAGATATTTTCAAGGGAAGGAGGCCAAATTGTACTTCCAGTTGTTGCCTCCCTTTTGTTATAAATAGATAGATCAATTTCTTTAGCAGGTTCGAATGGTTGAGAAAGGCTCCCTTAGACTGTAATATTTTGATGAAGTGACTGTGATCTAACTATGTACTGGACTTAAGACATTTTGGCTAATAGAAATCAACTTCTCTTTCAACTTATTTGCTTTTGATGCCAAATGTTCATGATTTGAATGATTCACATGAATGAGTTTGGTGATGTTATGGTGGATGTTTGATCATTATATTATCATGATCGTTATTTAGCTTCCTTAGTTTCTGAGTTCAAGAAGATCTTGTGTTAAAAAAAATTCTTCCTTAGGCTTCTGTAGACCTGATGTTTGCAGTAGCCCCTACATTCCTCTTATTCAAGTCTTCCCTCTATTCATACTCACTCCCAAATTACTGATTGAAGTTAGACAAGACCTTGATTGATGGTGCATGCTAGCCCTATTTTCTAAGTTGGAACATTATCATTTTGAGTCCCTTTCCACTTGACCCTTTAAAACACTCTTGCATTCATATATAACCTAATGTGTACTAGGCTTACCTTCTATGCAATCTGAAGGTGATTCCTAGTGCTAACATTCTTGGCGTCGCTTCTTGGGAATGATTTGAAGACTTTTCCTTGGGATTAAAGGACACAATTTACTAGTTTTAAAGATGCATTAGAGCTCAATATCTTGAATATTGCATCTTGCACCTGGCGACTCCATTGTTTCAGCTCTGGAACCTAAAGGTAGACATATGAGATCAAATCCACAACTACCTTTGGTTCCAGCTAAGGATGACATAGAGAAAATAATCAAGAAGGAAAAAGCTTCTCTAAAAAGTTTTTTTGTTGCTACTACAAGTGCTTCTTGTCAGTTTCCTGATTCCGCACTTGATATTCCAGTTGTTTTATCAAGTAAGCTTTCTTTACCTTCTGTTGAAGTATCTAAGAAACTTGATTTTGAAGAGTTTCTTATTGAATAATCTTCCTTTGAAACTGAATTAAAAGAAGAAAACACTAACACTTTCTCTTCCCCTAACATTGAAAAGTGTTTCAGTCTTGATAGTTTTGAATATTTCCCCACTTTAGGTTTGGCCACTCCTCTTTCTGTTAAAAATTTTGCTGCAAAAGAAGTGTAAACTTCATCCCCTTTACAGACCTTGCCATCCTCTTCCAAGACTTAGCCCTCTGCCGTGAAAGCTGGAACCCCCCTTTCATACTTTCATTATTCTCCTAATCTGCAGATAGTCAAGTCTCCTTCTCCTTCTTGTTCACCAAGAGTTCAAAATCAAATGGAATTTGTTAACCCCCTTGCAAATAGGATGGATGTGATAGTGGATGCAATATATGCTCCTCTAGTCTTACCTCAGCCATTGAATGCTCTCCCTCCTGGAGACTACTTGAAATACATGCCTAAATTCATGGAAGAAGAAGATATAACAGTTGAGGAACATCTTGATGCTTTCTATAGCTATGCAGATAACCAAAATAGTGAAAATGAGGATGTATGGATGAGGGTTTTCGTCCAAATCCTTTTTGGTGAGGCTAGGAAGTGGCATCAGATAAGCTCAGGGGTAAATCTGATAGGGATAGGAGAAAAAACAGAGTTCAAGATTCAACTTCTGATTCCTCTATTGTCCATTCTCAAGTAGATGAGCTGACCAAATTAGTAAAATCTCTTTCCACTGAGATTGAGAAGTTAAAACCAGAAGTGAAACAAACATATAGAAATTCTCAAAACATTGATAACAAAGGTAACTACAGGAGAGAAAATAGTTCTCCCTAAATCTTTCCCAGAGATCCTAGAAACAGAGAGCGAGATGATTAGAGGGTGAAAGCTCCTTTGCAAAATAATTTGGTTGTTGATGAAGAAGAAAAGGGGGTAGAAGTTGATCCTGAGATTCGCTGCTTAGGTGACACATCCCCATCCCCACACTTGAATCAATCCTCTTATGAGCAATCTTTAGTGGATATTCAAATTAATGAGTTAAGTAAGGGAGAGAAAGCAAAAGAAAATGCTAGTAGATATAATCTGAGATCTAAGGAGAATGAAGAAAAAAATGATGCCCCTAATCAGCCTTCCAGAAAAGAAGATCCTGCCAAGGTTGTGACAGTGAGAAGTAAGGAAAAATACTCTCAAGGACCACAAGTTCTGATCAGAAATCATTTCCCTGAAAACAAAGAAATCTTGAAACCTTCCTCTTCATTCAGTTTTGAGAATGAGATCCAGAAAATAAATATCCTTGTACCTTTTCTGGAATTGATAAAAAATAATAAATTTTAAAAATATTTATTCAAAATGCCATAGCCTGAATCATCTTCCAATTCCATTAATTCAATAAATCTGCAAGATGAAAAACCAACAGTGATTTTAGAACCTTTGATAAAATACAAATATGATTCATCCCAACCTTTCTATACTTCATTGAATATACATGATAAGGTGCTATACAATTGTCTCATGCATTCAGGGGCATCCCACAATCTTATGCCAAAATATTTTATGGAGGAACTTGGGTTAGAAATCACAAAGACTTATCATGACTTATATTCTTTTGACTCCAGAAAAGTGAAGTGTCTTGGAGTCATTAAGGATATGGTGGTGACCTTATTTCAGTTTCCCATGAACAATATACTTATGGATATCGTAGTTGTTGATGTTCTCCCCAAGTTTGGCATGCTCTTGTGAAGATCCTGGATAAAATACTTGGGGGAACCTTGCATATGGATCTCTCTTATGCTACTATTCCCATTTTTGGGGGAGAGCATAGAAGGCTTTACAGGGAAGCTCAATTTGCTTACATCATTAGTGATGAAGCAAACCCCACAAATCACCCTGTTGTTTCTTTTGATACAGATATGGGATCTAGCATTTTGCAGCTCATTGATGCTCCTGAAGCCCCTCTAGAAATCATAAAATAGTCCATTACCTTTCCTGAGGATCCTTTTCTAACCACTTCTGTCTAGAAGATGTTATTTGATGGAGACTTTTCCACGGAAGGTGTTTGTGCTAGGGTGGTCTTTGTCTTACCAACTCAAGAAACTATATCTTTGTCATATCAACTAGAATTTGAGACTACTAATAATTTGGCAGAGTATGAGGCTCTTGTGTAGGGTTTGAGGGAATCTAAAGACATAGGGATAGAAGAGCTATTACTATTTGGTGATGTTGAATTGATAGTCCACCAGATTAAAAATAATTATCAAACAAATCACCCTATGCTTAGATCTTACAGAAATGAAGTGTGGGATTTGGTGGATAGTTTTTTCTCTGCTTTTAACATATAATTCATTCCTATAAAAGAGAATACCATGGTTGATTCTTTGGTTGTATCAGCAAGAAACTTCATAATTCCTATACCACCCAAGATCAAGTATGATGTAGAAGTCAAGTATAGGCCTTCTATACCAGACAATGTAAAATATTGGAAGGTGTTCAAAGATGATTTAGAACTTAAAAATTTCCTCGAGACTATTTATGAGTTTTCTTTACTACACATTGACCAGGATCATGATTCAAAAATTACTCCTCATGCTGATGTTTTCCTCAATAAAATTTATAATCATCATATTGTGCAGCTACCTAGAAATCATATTCCAAAAGGACTAGTTCCTTTGGAAAGATTATTTGATGGGAATGATATGGCAGTGAAAGGGAAGTTTTATATTGATGATGTTGATATAAATGAGTGCAATTTGGGCACTGAAAATAATCTAAAATAAGTCAAATTGTCAAGCAGACTATCAAAAGAGAAGAGGGAAGAATATACTAAGTTGTTGAAGCAATTTGTTGATGTATTCGCTTGGACTTATTAAGATCTCAGAACTTATGACACCAACATTATAGAGAACAAAATTCCATTGAAATAAGACACCAAACCCTTCAAGCAAAAGTTGAGGCAAGTCAATCCTATGTCGCTACATGTCATGGAGAAAGAGATAAAATGGATTTTAGATGAAAAAATTATCATTCCTTTGAGTTATTCCAAATGGGCGACCAATTTGGTCCCAGTAAAGAAAAACAATGGAGAAATCAAACTTTGCGTTCATTTCTAAAATCTGAACAGAAGCTCAAAAAATGATAATTACCCTTTACCAGAGATGGAGCAATATTACAGAAGGTGACAGGATGATCCAGATTATTTTCGGCACGAAATCAGAGCGGAGATATAATAAGGAAATGCACAGAGATATTGAATATATCCAATAATATAACATAAATGTATCAGATATGCAACCATAAACACAGATATACAGTAATACATGATTTCAATTAATGAAAGAAATGTACAGAGACTGTAAAAATACAGAGTGAAAGACTCGCTAGAATGGTGGCAACTTATCTCTGAGAAGAGATGTGACGACTACTCGCATTCGCAAGAAGATGATTACAATGAGGCTCTGAAGGCCCTCTTACAACAAAAGGGAATGCCAAAAGTCCTAAACATCCAAAAACCTAACCCTAGGAGACGAAGTGCCAAAAGTCATGTGGGCCCCGTTTGGGTAAGTGAGTACATCAACTTCCCGGGGTCGTAACTTTTGCATACGATCTCTGTTTTAGGCGTGTGATAGCTCGTTGGAAAGGTATTGTCGAGGAGATTCATTTTGGGGGATCACTGATTCATTTGGCTATCATTGAGAACCTCTATCTCAAAAAACCTTCATTTGGGCCCTCAAAATGCCCCTGGAAGTTAAAACCTGCTAAAAATAGTAAATTTCCAAAATTGTCAGAGAGCCATTTTGAGCCATTTGGAAAAGGTGGGTGGCCACCGATATCCACCTGGATCAATCCTCCCTCCTTAGGAAGAAATGGTCTCCATTGCGTTGAGTTCCCGGGGGAGAGGGAAAAGCATTTGTTTAATGTGCATCTTGGTGAGCTGCTTGTCTTGCTGGAGACGTCGTGTTGCTCAGTTTGTGGAAATCCGTCATGAACCTGTTGTGGTTGAGGCTACTCAACAAGTCAAGATACATGAGAGGACGATGTGCAGAAGGAAT
>SNQJ01S0017601.1:146296-157992 GCA_010110895.2 Picea sitchensis | reverse complement strand
ATTTTTAAAAAGAATTTTTCAAGGGATCTAAAATGACAATTTAATAAATTCGTCTCTTGATTTGCAAGAATGTTAACACATTACAATTCATCTTCCACTTAAATATACATTGAGGAAGAAATTCATCATGTTGATTGAGTAATAACTTCCATCCCAAGGATTATGGTGAGATAAAGATGGAAGAAATCTAAATTAATAAAGAGAAAGTTGGATGAGTTTGAAATACTAAAAAAGAAGAGACTATGATCTGATTTCCAATAAGATAAGGTGAGAGAGAGGATGAAGATGGAGCAATGAGTTTGCTCCTTGCCATGAGACTATAGCAATGAGTTTGCTTTTGATGTGACATTAATTTGCTTTTTACCATAAATTTGTGTATGCAATATAATGTTTAACATAGTAAAACAAATATATATTTTTGAATATAATAAAAATATGTGTGTTTGTCATTTCTAATTGGTTGATAAAATTGAAGTGTTATTTCTCCCATCACATCTTTCAATATGTAGAATTAATTACATAATCAATGAATTTCACCAATCACCACATCTAAATATTAAAACTTGTTTTATGTATTTATTATTATGCATTATTATATTTATATTATATTTAGTATCTAATATATTGTTTATTATTATATTTATATTATATTCATTATCTAATATATTATTTAGATTATATTTGTTATGTAATATAATAAATATTATATAAAAATATATATTATTAGATTTGAAAGGTTTATTTTCAAAAAGAAAAATTGAATATTTTTAAAATGTAATTTGCATTTGGCTAGCTTAACTTAATTGAAAGGAAATTTAGGTTAATCCCAAAACTATACAACATCCACATTAAAGTAAAAATGTGGTCAAAGATCTTGGCCAATACGACATATGACAAATCTATAAACTATGTGTCATGGAGCAACACGTCTTCCTCCATTCCTTGTGAGTCTAGGTCGAATTCTTTGAATTCCAATATTTCTGACAGTATAGTTATCAATGTTAATTTTTTTCATTTAAAATCTTTACAAATTGATTTCTTTTAAGACTATGAAACCAACCCCTAGTTAACATATTGTTCATGTTTCACAGTAATCATCATCCTCAATAATTATAGGGTGTCAGCTATCATCTCCGTTTCCAAATCTACTTGGCAGGGATTAAATTGCCATGCAACCCTTCTTAAACAATTTCTTTCCTTATCAATAATTGCAAAACTCTTAATATTAAATGTGTTTTATTTTCTTATTTAATTATACTTTTATCTCTACTATGTAAATACAATCTTCATCATCAATTTCACTGTTGATTGCTTCCTTTCATCATTGCACCTTTCATTGTCACCATCTTCATTTATTTTCATTCCTTCATCATTGCACCTTTCATTGTCACCATCTTCATTTATTTTCCTTCCTTCATCATTGCACCTTTGAACCCACCAACGATTTTTTGATCCGGGTACTCATTAGTGCATTCTTTCTCATTGGTTTCTCCATAAATCAAGGGTCAATTGCAATTTGCAAGGTTGTCATCTGAAGTTCATTGACTATATGCATCTTGGTACATGCATGTCATATATCTTTTACGATAAAAAATGTCGTCCTTTTTACCTAGGGATCTCTTGGTACATGCATGTGATATATTTTTTAATAAAATATTGAAGATGGATTCACATGACTTATTTAATTACTTCGACTTTCAGAAGTTAATCGAGGAAGACCACTCTTTAAGGTTTAAGGTTTAATGTTTTATCAATTCAAGTAGATTCACATGCTTTTTTAAACAAAGGCTTTCTCTTACCTTTGATTTGGTACACAAATAAGTATAAGAATAACAACTTACATGGTTGAGTTATATTTTGGCTTTCAAAACGTGTGGACAAATCAAGAGAGAACAAACTGTGTCATTGAAATTTAATGGAAATAATTATTTTAAAATTTTTAAATATAAATAATTTTTTTAGATAAACTTATAAATTATTAAATTATTTTATAGGTTTTTGGTTAGTTAAAATGAATTTTATTATTTAAAAACTTAATTAATTTATAAATGATTATTATTAATAAAAACATAATGATATAAATTGAATTGCACTTGAGAACTTTACTTTTTTAAATAAACAATCTTCCTTTCTTTCTCATAATCATTTAAACTATTAATCAATTAAATGAATAAATTTAGTATTATTTTTTAGAAAAAAAATTAATAGTTTAAATTTATAGGTAAAATATATTTTTGGGTTGGACTTAGTATGTTTTTAAATTACAAATGGTTATGTCTCTTATTTTCATGTCATGCATGGAAATAAGTTTGATTGAGTTTAAACTTGTAAGAGATTCAAATTTGGGTAGGTTTAACGATAATATAATTACAAAGGACCTGAGAGATCTAAAAGGGAGATTGAGTTGAAATTGTTCTTGGATTTGGAGTAATTCTACAAACTATTTTTGGTTGGTTAACTAAAGTTGGACTTGTTAGAGTCTTGAAAACATCACAAAGTACTAGACATATGGTAGGAGTGGTAGCTTACGCATAGGTATCAATAACCTTGAAATAAACATTAAACAAGTTTTCCAAAAATTCCAATAACTTTTCGAACAAGATGCAAGATGCGTACATGTGGAAAAACTTGTATTTTTGGCTCTGGATTTTACAAACAAGGATCATAACCCTGCACAGGGAAATGGAAAAGGGCCCTCTATGAAAGATTGCATAGGGTGAGGCATATCTTGCTATAACATCTGGAAAAAAGGATCCCTGGAGTGGTGAAATTAACCCTAGATGGATGGTCTCACATCCAGAAGGTGGATTATGAGAAACTCCACTTCAAATGCAAAGTATGCCATGAGTGTGGCCAATTTGCAAGAGATTGTTCCAAATCCACACTGGAAAGATCTGCAACATCCACATAATCGAATGAAGGTTGGCAGGTAGAAAAATGAAAGACAAACTTAGGGAGAGCTACAAGCCCCAGAGGAGAATCCCCACCCAAACAAGAAAATCAACAAAAATCAAGGCAAGTAGTTCAAAACCCTAATACCAAAAAGGAACAGACAAGAAGCCCGAAAAAAACCCCACCGACTTCTGAAACAAATAGATATCACATTCTAAAAATTATTCCCACTGAAAATAATCCAAAAGAAACACGGGATCCGGAGAAACAAGATTCATATCGGGCAGAGTGTCTTAGAAAGTGAGGAATCAGAGGAGGGGGGAATAAGTAAAGAAACATAAAGTCATGAGAAGCAAGAACAAATCCCAGAAAAAATAGTCACCAGAGAGAAAAACAAATAGTCTCAAGCAAAAGGGGATCTGGGAAAAAGTAGCAAGAAAGTAGGAAGGAAAACAAGCAAAGATGCTAGAGAGGAAAATGAAAATACAGAAAAAGTGATGGGAAAACAACACTCCATT
The DNA here is from genome assembly GCA_010110895.2 of Picea sitchensis. Classification (NCBI taxonomy): domain Eukaryota; kingdom Viridiplantae; phylum Streptophyta; class Pinopsida; order Pinales; family Pinaceae; genus Picea; species Picea sitchensis. The sequence goes on along the minus strand of SNQJ01S0017601.1, from coordinate 154,582 downwards.
GAGTCATCAATCAACAACATGGGGAAGAAGCAACCCATTAAAAATTTAGAACAACAGATGTCTCCTACTCAAGGAGGCAAATCCTCCACCCAATCCAAATGATGATGAAGATTCTTTCCTGGAACTGCAGGGGCTTTGGCGGGAAGAAAAAAACCGAAGCCCTAAGAGACCTCGTCAAAAGAGAGAAACCCTTAGTAATTATGCTCCAAGAAACCAAGATGGGGGAAACAAAAGTAGTTCAAGAAGGAAATAAAATCCTCAAAAATGGAGAAGGCATGGTCATCTCCTCAAATGGAGCCTCTGGAGGAATTCTAACACCATGGGACCCAAATGTTGTTGAAGAAGAGGTAATCATACAAACAACCCACTCTATATTATCAATTTTTAAATGCAATAATACCAACATAAAGACATCTATCATAAATGTGTATATGCCAGTAAGAACGAAAGAGAAAGAAGAATGTTGGGAAACTATTAAAAACTAAGAGAAACGGTAGATCTTCCTACTAGCATCATAGCAGAAGATTTTAAATCAAATCTTAGCCAAAGTGAGAAGTGGGGTGGTAGTATCATTCGAGACCCGATGAGGGAACATATGGAGGATGTTATCTCAGGGATGTTGTAAATATTAATCCCCTTAAAGGAAAATACACTTGGAGTAACAAGAGATTGGGATCTGGATATATTGTAGCTTGCGTTGACCGATTCCTTATCCTCACAATTTTTTTTCTCAAATCATTTTCCATCTTCTCTCAAATCATCCCTGTAGTCATCTCAGATCATAATCCCATCCTCCTCTCCTTTGACCCCCCTAAAAAAATCACCCCTATCCCCTTTCGTTTTAACCCCTTATGAATTCATCACCATGAAGTCTACCAGATAGTAAAGGATTCCTGGGCCACTCCCTGCATCGGATCTCCAAATTTCGTATGGGAAAGCAAGTTAAAGGCAGTCAAGATCACCCTAAGAGAATGGGATAAAACTTCTCTCATCCATCCCATCTAGGAAAGAGAAGAGAAACTTTCCCAGCTAGAAAAAATTCAAAGCACAATGGAATATGAATAAATAGATGAGAAGATATTGCACCAGGAAAAAGAAGCAAGCCAAAAGGTGCATAAAATGTATAGGAAATAAGAGGAGGAGTGGAGACTAAAATCTTGGAGCTTATGGTTAAAATCAAGTGACCAAAACACCTCCTTCTTCCACAAGCAAACCCAGGCTAGAAGGAAAAGGAATATTGTCCTGAAAATACTTTGAGGAAAACAATAGAAGACTTGGAGGAAATAAAAGAAGAAGCTCATGATAATTTTAAAAGGCTTTACACTAAAGAAAGTGAAAAATATCAAGACAGTAGTGCACAGAGGATGCTAGAACATATCCTGCATAAAATCACACCAGAATCCAACAAAAATCTATTGCAAGAATTCACATAAGAAGATAGTACATGCCATTTGGGGTCTTGAACATGACAAATACCCTGGACCAGATGGGTTCTCAATCCACTTCTTCTGATCATTTTGGGAGGTCATTAAAAGTGACCTAAAAAGGATGATCGACTATATTCTCAGAAAGAAAAAGGTAGGTGGAGCAACAAACTCCACCTTTCTAGCCCTCATCCCTAAGGAACTCAACCCCTCATCTTTCTCCAGATTATATCCCATATCTCTTTACAATTCTTCTTACAAAATCCTCACCAATATCATAGCCAACAAAATAAATCCCATGCTCCCAAATATGATATCTAAAAATAAGGGAGGTTTTATGTCCAATAGGAAAATAACCAACAATATTATATTGGTACAAGAAGTAATCCACAACATCATAATGAGAAAAGAAGAAGGAATGGTCATTAAAGTAGATATGGAAAATGCATTTGATCGAGTTAAACACTCCTTCTTTCTAAAGGTTCTAAGGAAGTTTGGCTTTAGTGAGGACTTTGTGCAATGGATCCAAGCATGTATTGGAGCATCGTGGATTTCCCTGATGGTAAATGGTAGACCTACTAAATTCTTCCAGTCTAATAGAGGCCTCAAGCAGGGTTTCCCTCTATCCCCCTTTCTCTATATAGATGGAGTAGAAAAGACGCATGAGAAGGATTTTGAGAATCAATATTGCAAGAGGGGTAAAAGATATCAATCATTCCCAATTCAAAGATGACACTCTTCTACTAGGAACTGCTTCAACGATCATAGCTAGAATATTTAAATCAGTCTTGGATCTATTTCTTAAAGCCTCTAGAGGAAAGATAAATAATCATAAAAGAAAACTCTATGGATGGAACACCAAAGAAGGTAATTTTAAGACAATATTCAACATTCTAGGCTTCCCTCATGTTGAACAATGTTCTTCCTTCATTTACTTAGGAATTCCAAGCTCATCTTGCAGACTTCCATCCCATTCCTGGTTCCCAATATTGGAAAAAATGAATAAAAGAATAACACAATTGGGATCCAGGTGGCTCAACCCAGTAAAGAAAATAGTCCTAATCAAATTAGTATTGTAATCACTATATATCTACCAATTCTCAGCACTACTGGCTCCAAAAGGAATCACTGATAAAATTGCTAGGCTCATCAAAAAATTTCTCTAGGACGGAGGAAAAACAAGTACGAAGAAGTATCATCTTGTAAATTGGAATATAGTGTGATCGGAGAAGGAAAAAGGTAGGATATAAATCAAGGATCCATCCCTAATGAACACAATGCTAGGTGCCAAAATCCTCTGTAGATTTGTTACATACAGTAATAAATGGTGGAAACAAGATCTATGGGATAACTATTTTTTAGGAACTCGTAAGAAGGCATTGGATTGCCTTCTTCACTTCTTCTCAAGCCTCTCTCTGGATACGCCCCAATCGACCAATCAAAAGAAAATGACAAAATCTAGGGAAATCAAAACTATTTTGTAAAATTCGGCTATCAACATCTACTGCAAGCCCTTCGAGGACCCCCTACGTCAAGAATTTGTAAATTCATTTGGGAAGGTGACTCTCTCCCAAAACTCAACACCTTCTATTAGACAATGGTGTATGACTTCATTCTAACAACAAAAAATTTGAAGCGACAAGGGATTCAAGGGCCATCTAGGCACATGCTCTACAAAGTAGCAAAATAAACCTCAATCCACTTATTCTTTGAATGTCCCCTCATTTTCCAAGTCTGGAACCTTCTCTTTGCAACAATTATCTGAAGGACTTCAATGCCCAAAGACTGGAGAGAACTGTTTCAGTAATGGAAGAAGCACTACATAGGATCATTTCACAAAAAAACATCCCTCAAACGAATCTGGACAACATTGTCGAAGTTTATTTGCTGGGAGATTTGGTTATCCTGAAATAAAGCGATCTTTCAGGACATTGTATTACCAACCAATAAGTTCTAGGTGACAATATACAACCTATTATCAGAGGTTATGCTTAGAAAATGTGTGAGAATAGATGAACCAAGTCAAATGGATTCAACAAAACAACAATGGATAAATGGAATAATAACATGGAATCCAATCATTCAAAATCAAATTCCCTCTAATAAGTCAAAAAGAGCCATATGGAATCTTATAATGGATGACAAAGAATTTCAACAGTGGAGGAAAAACCAAAACAAGAAAAAACTTTTATTCAATGGTGCTTCCAAAAGAAACCTTGGGGCAACAAGAGCGAGAGGGATAGACTTTAATTCCAATGGCCAAATCGAATTCTCTTATGCTTGGGGACTTGGAATATGCACAAATAATCAATCGGGGTATCAAGCAGCATACATGGGATTATGTCTTATAGAGGGGGATCCAAATCAATAAATTATTATCATTGGAGACTCAGAGCAAGTCATTAATTCTCTGTGCAAATCTCAGTATCAAATAACCTAGTTTATATGTAACACCCTGTTTCCCCCAGTCTGTAAAAATAACTATATTGGACAAGAACTATGGCAAACTTAAAGATGGGAATTTTTGATTTGACGGACCTTTGCATAAAGGTCGATGAATGTAAATTATGTTATGAATATGTGTTGCATGACTGCTGGGAGAGGGATGTGCTAAAAGAGACCACGATGGCTAATGAGAGGTGGTGGAAGGGACCTGGAATGGTTGCGTTAACTTCCACCGAGCTAGTACCGTACTGGTTTATACTTTCTCAAAAACCAAAGCAACTCTTTGATCCTGGAATGGATTTCCCGTCAGATTGGTAGGTGGGGAGACTCCTCAAGAGTTAATGAGGGGATGGGGGTGAATCGCCCATCCATAAAAGCCCTCAGACCTGACCATGGATGGTGAAATTCGCGCCACATGCAACCTTACAGACAAAAAAATTGGCAAGGGAGGAAATGTGGAAAAAGGGGAGAGAAGAACGTGCACGACGGGGGAGCGCGGAAGAGAACTGGAGAAAACCATGGAAACGCAGGGACTTCTGAATATCAGGAGAAGGAGAGTAACCTTCATCCGAGATTATTTTTCTGTATCAGGAGAACGAGAGTAACCTTCGTCCTTGACTTCCGTTGAGCTGGAAGTAGGAGGCTGAACCTCAAGCATCGCTGTCTAGCTCAGGGGTGGCTAGTGGTAAATCCATTTGGAGTCACTGAGCCTACGGTTGGGTGGAAACGAGCACCCCTCTTAGCAGTTGCATCACGTCGGTGGATCTGATAAGTGTTTTATGCCTTGTATTTCAAATTGAATATCATGAATACATGCTTAGGTTTATATGCCCATAATAATTTCTGTGTGGAATGATTACCTAGTGTTTTAAACTGGAAATAATGGATGCATGTGTATGTTTACATGACATCGTTGGTTTCTGTACAAATGGTGGAGTCTGGGGCATGAGTTCGCTCCACCGAGAATCATCTGGCTTGCTTGATTCTCGTAATAATTTGGGAAGGCCCCTCGAGAGTACTCTTCCCTGGGGATTACCTCATAAACCTTGGAACCGTGCCGAACCTTTACCCAGAGACTCGACTGATATTAGGGACAATTGCCCAAGAACCATCTGAAGGTTCATACAATCCGGGCCTGGAAACCTTATGCAAGGAAGAGTAGCTCTCTAAGGTCTTGGAGTTGTGGGAATTTGAAGCCTCGAGAGGTTGAATTTCATGATTCAATCTCAGAAGGGATAGCAAGTCCAATTATAGAAAGAGAGAGAATACCCTATTATTTGGTAGACGAACGGTCGGAATCCTTTCGGGAATACCCCAGATCTGTCCAGACCAATGGATCTAGAGAAGGAGTGTAGGCGTTAACACCTCGACCCTTTCAGCCTTCGCAAGTAGCGATGGGATCCAGGACCGTAGATCCAAGGATCTGATAGAGCCCTATTGACCATCTATCTTAGCCTTTGTATAGACAGGAGAGTAGAATTGCGTTGACTCACAACTTGGAGTGGTCAAGGGTAGGACAACATGAACTCACGATTCGCGAGATCACAACGTGATCGTGGTTGTTGGATCCAGGCCACACGAGAACCATGGGATCAAAACTTTCGTGGGTATCGCCTATCGGGGGATCGGAACTGGTGAGAGTTTCTTTTTGACTGTAGAAGTCGCGAATTGACGATCACCGAGGGCTTAGGCAAACACGTGACCCATCCGTAAGTGGGGATCACAGGGTTGACAGGTGGCGTAACAACAAGCGCCCAGAGAAAGGTGGGAGCAGGTGACAGGTGATGGACACATGTCACCAAGGAAAGAGTCAACCCATTGTTGACTTATCATATCTCGGGGATTCGCGAAGGAGGAGCACGAGGGCTCGACACTCCAACTCACGAAGTCATGAGATGCGAGTAGTGCTAGTATTTAGCCTAAGAAGTGGGTGATAGGTGGTGGACACTTGTCACCTGGGAAAGAGTCAACCCATTGTTGACTTATTTTGGCTCGGGGTTTCGCAGGATGAAGAAGTTGCACCTTGATCGCTAAGGCCGCTAAACGTTGAGAGCCGAGGTCTCATGCGACGGGAGGCAGCGACACAACTCGTGAGTAAAGTATAGCAGAGGAGACAAGTGGCATGTGCGCGTCGCTTTGGCAGAGTCCACGTAACGTTGACCTATCGCATCTCGAAAGTTCGCAAAGGAGGAGCATGAGGGCTCAACACCTCAACTAGTGAAGTTGCGAGTGGTTCTAGTGTTTGGCCTAGCCTACAGTTACATGTAGCCGGCGCTAGTGAGGAGGGAGCCATACCCGTATTATATCTCAGGTATCGGTGTTTTGAGAAAGGGGAGTCGAGAGTCTTGACTCCCAACTCGCGAGTTGCGAAAGGCGCTTGTGCTAAGGCCAAGATGTGGTCATTTATTGGAGGATAAGAGAAGGGAGGGTCTGTGCTAGGCCCCATAGAAGTCTCGAGGATTCTGTCCCTCGAAGAAAAAGATGAAAAATCTAGGTTACCATAGTGGGTGTGTGAAAAATTGGTATCATAGCATGGTTACAACACTTGGCCTGCTTGGGCTCATGGACGAGTTGCGCAGGAACTCCATCTAAAGTACTCTTAAAAGGAGTAACTCTCTATCCTAACCCCCCTTATCAAAAGCCGAAGTTAAGAATGAAAATTCCTATTATGTGTATGCATTTGAAAAATATGAATTATGCACTGATTGTGAATGAGTATAATGTTGACTAACAATAAGTGTTTTTCCTGCATAACAAGTGGATGATCAACCACGGGAAAATGCAGACGCATAGAATGGTGACACACCACGAAGTGGGGGATGTCTCCCACAACAGAGATGAAGAGTCTGACGAAAGGAGAGCGGTAGAGACCCCTCCTGATCTAGCTGAGACTGCGAGAAGCCTCATGGTCGAACTACAGAGCTGCAAGGCCGACAACGAGAGGTTGATAAAAGAGCAAGAGAAGCAAATAGAAATTAATGCAGTCTTGCTGCAAAGTTTATCTGACATACAAAGACAATTGCAGCATGGACTTGACACCAGTCACGCGGACCGACGACAGACAAAGAAAAGTCGAAGTCCACCTGAGATATAGAAAGATGGTCTTTTAAGTGGCCACACTAGGAAGAGCACCCCAAGAAAGGTCCACCCCAGAGATAAGGGACAAGCGTTGGACGATTCCTCTGGAAAGGAAACTGGCGAATCAGAGGGATCTTCTAGTAGTAGAACTAGTTCTTATTCCCGAAGGAAACAGAAGAAGCGAAAGCATTCCAAAAGTCATAATCTCGAAGAATTCAAGAAGGCCAAACCACCCTCTTTTGACAGTGAAATAAAGAAGGGGGAGGAAGCGGAGGCCTGGCTGCTTGGGCTAAAGAAGTATTTCAGAGCCCATGACTTCTCAGAAAACTTGAAGGCCCGAGTAGCCACTTTCAACTTGAATGGAAAGGCTTCCATTCGGTGGGAAGACCTTAAGAATGTAAAATGGATTCACGAAGAGGACCTATCTTGGGAACGGTTTGAGAAATACTTCAGAAAGAAGTATCTGTCGGAAAAGTATTTCGACGAAAAGACTAAAGAATTCTATGAACTCAAGCTAGGGAAACTCACCATAGAGGAATATGTCTGCAAATTCCTTGAGTTGTTGAGGTATGTACCCTATATAAAAGAGGAAAAGGAAAAGGTGCAACGATTCATCAGTGGACTACCTAAGGACTATCAGAATAGGATTGAGTTTGACGAGCCAAAGACCCCAGAAGACACTATTCGAAAGGCAAGATATTGTTGAAAACAACTGGGGCATTGGACAGAACCTCGCGAAGGATGGAAGTAGAAGAATTGTTCAGGATTCCAGAAAAAAGGATTTAAATCCCCAAGATTTAAAAACTATAAAAAGGACTCAAGGATGAGGTTCAAAACCCGATGTGTACACCAGCAGAATTTCCCCTCCCAGAGCGAAAATAAACCTTCTGGATCTACCCCAGGAAAGATTGATAACCCAAAGAGAGAACCCTTGAAATGTTGGGGTTGTGGAGAAAAAAATCTACTGAGGGACTGCCCGCATTGACAACAGAACAGTCGGAGAATTTACAACATTCAAGAAGCTACCACCATCAATGACGTGGCCAGGAGTGTGCCACAAATTTATGCAGCCTTGGATAACAACCAAGCTGACCACCAAGCTTCAGTGGTGGAGATGGAAGGTATGATCACCAACCATCTAGTGTCTATTATAATTGACCCTGGTTCAAATTTGAGTTATATAGCTCCTAAGGCTGTTGATAAGTGTAAATTACAGCCACATAAACATGCCAAGCCATGGTTGGTATAGTTAGCCACTGGCACCAAAAGAAAGGTAGCGAAGGTCATACCAGCTTGCCAATTCACTATGGGTGAATTCCCCACCCAAGCAACCCTTAAC
>SNQJ01S0017601.1:107537-123075 GCA_010110895.2 Picea sitchensis | reverse complement strand
GTTTCGAGTTCAATTCCCCCCGACTTACCTTGTGTGTCGCATAAGGGGCATCGTGGGCACACCTGGAGGTTATAGTGGTAGCGGTTGGATAACACGGCCACGTGTAATGCGAGCACGTGCCCAACTAGTTGTTGATTCCTCCAGACACAAAAAAAAAAAAAGGTGTTGGAATATTGCATTTGGTTACTAGCAAGGCTTGTCTCATTGACAAATTAAAGAACCTCACCAAGTCACCATGGNACATCTTTTATATTAATTAATTTTGTTTTGTTAGGATGACGTTTTGTTCCCTTGTTGTTAGTGCCTATAGAATATTAAACATATGTGAAATAATAGATTGTTTGAAGCATGTTATGTAATATTTCTAAGTATATTATTAATGACAATTTTACAAAACAATCATATTGAATACTATTTTTTCATTCACCTGATTCATCCCTCTGCAATTTTTTCATCAAGCTTATACGCTCTTTTGCACTTAGATCATAAATAATCTTGTCGAGCTTCCTCATTTTGTGGCCCTGCATGGCATACACTAACCAACACATATTATTTAAACTTGCATATAGTTCAATCATATTAATTTTGTATAGAATTTACAGAGAACCTACATTTTTTGTTTTTCGGATGTGTCAACATTGTGTTGACCATAAATTTTCTTATTTGAACTCTTATCACTCATATTTTTATTAATATACAACCTGTACCATTCAATACATAAATTATTAAATACATTTTTATAAATAAATTATATAATTTTCAGCGAAAACAAAAAATTGTTGTAATCTGTGTGCTTTTTAAATACAAAGCACCAAAGCGTTTATTACATAAAATGTATAGGTGTGTTCAATACAACAAAATGCACTAGATAGTTTAATTTATTTATTTTTAAATTGTGAATTACAACAATACGATATATAGAATAAATCACAATGACTACAATAGATTAAAAAAAAACATTGCAAAAAAATTAAACATTCATAACAAAATCGAAAAATTACACACGGATGAGAAGAAAAATAAAAAAAATTCAAAAAATTATGTGACAGTGTTTTTTGTGTTGTTTAGATGAGAAAACATTGACGATATATTTTTTTACACACAATATTTTTTAAATTAAAAAAAAGGTATTTATGGATTTATCGGTGCTCCTTACACAAATGCACCAACGTGTTTCTGTCGAAATGGTGCACCGGAAAATTAGAAAACGTTTTTAAAAAAAAAAAGTCAAATTGGAAACCATTTAAAAAAAAAGTCATAGGGCCAACTGCGTTTGGGATTTGATGCAATAATTTTTCCCTTTACATAACATGCCAAACACTTATATATAAAAAACAAACCCATTAGATCTAAAAAGCCTAAAACGAAAAGTCCTAATTCTGAAGTGATAGAGGGAGATAAACCATAGGGTGAAATTTTGCATTCACATAAGAAAAAAAAAGGTTTAAGTTAAGTATGATTATATATATAGGAATACAATTTGTAAAAAAAAATATTATCAAAATTAACGGTAAAATTTAAATTTTTTAATATGTAAAGTTTTGAGTGAATCACCATACCTTTCAAATCTCAATTTTATGAATATTTATGTTGTTCCAAAGTATTCTTCTACTCCGCAATGCTCCCTGGTATGTCTCTCTTCCAAATCTGTCTCCTTTAAATTTTGGCAAAATAATGAAAATATTGAATACCTTCTTAATATTAAAAAACCTTTATGAAAATGGTTTAGAGTGAATCACCATACCCTTCAAATCATCATATTCTGAATAACACTGTGGTTCCAAAGTATTTTTCTTCTCCACAATGTTCCTCCGTATGTCTCTCTTGCAAGTCTCTCCCCTGCATTTTTTTGCAAAATAATGAAATAGTAAATATTTTTTTAGTATTTAAAGGACTTCATGAAATTCTATTCCCGCTCTTTTTTTAATTGTTTTAATTTTTTTTATCTTTGATGGGGTGCCATGCAGCAATGAGAGGCCACATAGCCTACCCCAAATCCAAGCCATTTATATGGCAGGTCGACACCCTTCACCTCACTCTTAAATGGAGGGAGGCCATTACTGTCTGCCGAGAAGGGGACAACAACTCCCTCGCATGAGAATAATGGCGTCCACAAGGTGTAATTACAGTGGGAAGCTTGAGGTGTAATGTCGGGCCTTACCATTTTACCCCCGCTAGGACGAGGTTGGCTCCATTTCACCTTTGCACTCCATCAACCTTTCCGCTCTGAGCATTGGATTTGCGTCCAATGGGCTCTTTTTTGCATTCACCCTGCGCATTATTAGCCTCACTGACCTCGCTATGCCAAGGGAAAGAGGCAGGCCGCAACATGGTCCTACCTAGTATAGTTTTGTTGCTCGAAAATGAAGGGTGCAGATATTGGATTGCGCTCTGTCCATTGCTCGAACTCAGCGATGGGAGAAACCCAGAACGCCGCCAATGACATACGTTGAGGAGGTGATTCTGGAGGAACCTATCCAGGTTCCTCCAGAATCCCTTCTCTTCATAGTGCCGGATAATTGACAACCCCCTAGCCATATTATAGTAAGCACAAGAGGTTGAGCCATTTTCCAGCAAGAACAAGAAGCAAGGTAAGAGGCCACCTATATAATTGAGGAGGAATTGCCAGAGGAATTCCTCCATTTGGACTCGATGACCACAATTCAGAACACAGACTTTGTGGTGGAGGACCTCAAGGCGGTGGAGGCTATGGAAGAGGAAACGATGGACCTAGGTGAGGAAGTGATGGTTTTAGACATGGAGGTGGAGCACGACCCAGTCTTGGTGCCTCTACCACTCTCAACACTCTCGAATTTTGGCCAAGAACCACCACCTTTCTTCCATCCGGAGCAACTCGAGCTCATTTTTGAGCTTTGGAGCTAGATGGTTGACAAGATACACCGGAACACATCATGCACTAGTGCATTGAAATTCATCCAGGTGGATATCGATGGCCACCCACCTTTTCCAACTTGCTCAAAACAATTTTCTCGCAATTTTGGCAATTTACTATTTTTAGCAGTTTTTAACTTCCAGGGCCATTTTGAGAGCCTAAATGAAGGTTTTTCAGGATCGAGCTCCTTAATAATATCTAAAGGCTTTGATTGAGCCCCCAAAATGAATCTCCTCAACTATACCTTTCCAACGGGTTATCGTGCGCCTAAAATGAAGATCGCATGCAAAAGTTACAACCCCGAGAAGTTGATGTACTAACTTACCCAAACGAGGCCCACATGACTTTTGGCACTTCATCTCCCATTGTTAGGTTTTTGGATGTCTAGGGTTTTTGACATTCTCGTTTATTGTAAAAATGCCTCTAGAGCATCATTGTAATCATCTTCTTGCGAATGAGCACAACCGTCACATCTCTTCTCAGAGATAAGCTGCCACCATTCCAACAAGCTTATTTTCTGTTGCATTTTATAGTTTCATCTTATTTCCTTATTGAATAGAAAACCAATGTTACTGTATCTTTGTTATTATATGTTAAGAATCTTTTAATAATCTGTATTCATTTCTTTCTTCTCATAAAATACATATTAGTGGTATAGAGTGGTCTTCTCCTTGTCGTCTTAATGCATGTCCTCAATGAGGTAAGGGTACAAAGAATTGGGTCTCGATCTTGTTTCTCTTGAGGACAAAATATATTGCACGCCCAAGAAACCTCTCATGGAAGGAGAAAATAAAGATGGCGGGATAGGAGATCCTTTCAAAATGTTGCTTAAGGTAGCCCTCACACAACAAGAGAAAGAGATGATGGATAGTTTCGTGCATATCCTTTAGCGGCTACCAATAGGTGACACATCTTCCTCGAGTCGAGGCGCTGCCCCCTTCAAGGTACAAATAAACTTCGATATTCCTATATTTGAAGGCCAGATAGATGAAAATGTTGTAGACAAGTGGTTGAATCTACTAGAAGGGTATTTTTTTTTCCATAACTTTTAGAATAGAGAAAATATTACTTTTGCACTCCTCAAAGTCGTTCCCCATGTCAAAGATTGATGGGAAACTTTTTGTGAGAAAAATGAAACAGAGGAACCCTCATTATTTACAGTCGCGACCAGATGGGAATCTTTCAGGGATGCTATTAAGGAACAATACTACCCTGTCGGAAGTTATGATGACTTGTATACCAAATAGACCACACTGCGGAAAGAAAGAGACCAAGTAGTGCCAGAGTTCAAAAATATCTTCCATACCTTGCGCACCAAGCTGGGTATAAAAGATTCAGAGCGACATCTGGTTCTCAAGTATCACAGTTCTCTACATAGATACTTCCATACCGAAACGTGATTTATGGACATCTCATCCTTGGGCGCGACCTACCGATATGCCGTCAAAATCGAGCATAAACTCAAACAAAATACACGACAATTTGGGCCTGCGAACCCCTCACAATAAAATCCAGGAAGGGGAGGCCCCAACCCATAGAACAAAGGACAGAGCAAAGATGGAAAGTATAAGGACGGCCCGTCCAAGTCGCAAGAAAATAAGGACACTGGAAAGACAAAGAAACATACTGAGAAGTGGTGTGACTTCCATAAGAGGCATAACACTATTGACTACCGCTCAAAGTAGTCATTGGTGGTCAAAGTGACAGCCTCTTAATCAGATGCAGGTTCTAACTCTGATTCAGAACTAGAAAGGGGAAGACGAATCATTGACACAGAACCCAGTGCCACTGTTGCTACCACCAAGCTCCATCCTGGTGAACCAGATGAGCCATAAGAAGGCGAGCGCCTCTTCCATTCACATATGTGGGTAAAAGGAAACCTGATGCAATTCATCATTGATAGAAGTAGCCAGAAGAACCTCATCTCAACAGAGTTTGTCAAGCGGTTGGCCCTGCCAACAATGCTGCACCCACAACCCTACACCATTGGATGGCTCCGCCAAGGAATCAATCTCCATGTCAACCAATAGTGTTGATTTTCGTACGACATCAATCCCTTCAAATACAAGGTATTGTGTGACGTTTCTCCTCTCGAAGTTTGTAATGTTCTTTTGGGCCAACCTTATTTATGGAAAATTCATGTTGTATATGAGTCTAGGCCTCGTAGTGTTATTATTACTTTGAACAGGAAATTGTACAGGATACCTGAGGCAGTCCCTCCTAGTGTTATTTCCTTGATCTTTGCCAAGCAATGAAGGAAGGTCATCTCTCCAACCAGGAAATTTGTCTTCTTCGTGATTCACTCTCAGAGTGAGTGAAAGATCACAGCCACATCCAGGGCCTCCATGGCTAATCTCTCCACACAATAAAAGAAAGTGGATAAGGTCATGGAAGAATACTCAGATATCTTTTCCTCTCCTACCGGGGTACCCCTGCACTTCCAAGTCAAGCATCCCATCGATCTGACCCCAGGCGCACCGCTACCCAATGGGCCAGTCTACCACCACTCTCTGTTATAAAATGAGGAGATCAAGAGGTATATCCAAGAAGTTCTCCACAAGGGGCACATATGTCCCATATCATCTCCTTGTGGGAGACCAATCGTGCTGGTGCAGAAGAAATATGGGACTTGACGACTGTGCATTGATTACCGGGCACTGAATAAAATCACAGTTTGAAACTGGTACCCGATTCCACAAAACAACGACCTCCTTGATAAGCTCACGGGGGCCAAATACTTCAGTAAGATTGATCTGAACTCTGGCCACCACCAAGTCCCAATAGAATAGATAGATGTATGGAATATCACCTTCAAGTGAAAAGAAGGTATTTTTGAATGGCTGGTCATGCCTTTTGGTTTCACAAATTCTCCAACAACTTTTATGAGGATTATGGACGATATCCTACGACCTTTCACCAATACCTTTATAGTGGTGTATATGGATGACATCCTCATCTACAACAAGACTTGGGTAGAACACTTACATCATATTCAACAAGTTTTACACACCCTACAACAACAAAAACTATATACAAACTTGGAAAAATGATCCTTTGGCATGGATAGGGTCCACTACTTAGGCTACATCATTTATAGGCATGGTGTGCATGTGGATCCATCCAAGATCCATGTCATCCGTGACTGGCCAACCCCAACCACACTCATTGAACTTCAGATCTTCTTGGTCCTCGCCAATTTATATCACAGGTTTGTGTTGGGATTCTTTCATATCACATGGGCCCTTAGCCAAGTAACCAGAGGTGGCAGTAAGGAAACATTTGTGTGGGGCATGTCCCAACAACAAGCCTTCGATGACTTGAATAAGTGTTTGTGCTCATCCCCAATAATTTCATTACCAGACCTGCAACATCCATTTGAGATCGAGATAGATGCTTTATACTATGTTGTGGGCATTGTTCTCACTCAACACGACCACCTCATGGAATATCATAGTAAGACACTATCAGATGTTGTCCGTAAGTACCCTACTTATGAAAAATAAATGTAATCCATTGTGTAAGCCTGCCGCCAGTGGAGACATTATATTATTGGGAAGGAGACAATCATCCACACTGATCACAAGCCACTATAGTTCATACAAACCCAAGGAAAATTTCAGAATGACCGCCATTAGAGGTGGTCCACATACTTATAACAATTCCACCTCAACATCAAGTATAAAACAAGAAGTACCAACCAATTTGTTGATTGCCTCAGCTGACCTCCAGTCATTGCACTCACCACGGTGTTAGACTCTTGCGGCCATGAGACCTCCGGATGGCCCCACCTCTACGAGATAGACCTTGACTTCTCCACCACCTACCAAATGTTGGGCGCCAAATTAGTGGTCACTAATTTCCATCTTCAAGATGGGGTGTTGTGTCGTATGGGCCATCTATGTGTTCCATCAAGCGAGTGCGCGAACCAGATTTGGGAATCTCACTATAGTCGAGTGGCATGACATTTTGGTGTCAAAAAGACAATGGAAGTGTTGTAGAAACATTTCTATTGGACGAAAATTCGACAGGATGTCGGAAAGTATATCGGGTCTTACACCGCCTACGCTATTTCCAAACTAACCACTAAGAAATAGGGCCTATACACCCCTCTTCCTACTCCTAACAAGCCATGGGAATCCATCTCAATGGACTACATGTCGGGCCTCCCATCCACCAAGAGGGGAAATGACTGTGTTTTTATGGTTGTTGATCTATTTTCCAAGATGGCGATTCTAGCCGCCTGCAAGAAAAACATCCCAACAGAAACGACTGCCAAGATCTTCTTTGAACGAGTATGGGTACATTTTGGGATCCCACAAACCATTATCTCAGATCGTGATAGTCGATTCCTCAACACATTCTGGTCGTGCCTCTGGTCATTGCTGGATACCAAGCTCACCAAATGCACCCTTCCACCCCCAGAAGATGACCAAATTGAGGTCGTCAATCAAATGATCGTACATATCCTGTGCATGTACAATTCAAAACACCCCCACACATGGGATGAGAGTCTTCCCTATGTCCAACATAGCTACAACCGAGCCCTGCATATATCAACTAGCCATAGTCCCTTTTAGGTGGGTTTGGGATTCCAACCATTAGGCCCCATGGATGTTGCACTACCCTTGGTAACCACCTTAAACAACTCGTCCCCTGCTCCACCAGAAGCTGAAAAATCCACCCGATTCATTGAGCGGATCCATCACATCCTTCAATGGGTTTAGGATATTCTACAAAATTCTAATTCCAAGTATAAGTAGCGTCATGATAAACATCGGGTGTCACATAAGTTTCACGTGGGAGACAAAGTTTGTTTGCACTTGCAGAAAGAATGCCTTACAGGGCCCCATCGGAAGCTTCACCCACTCCGTTATGGATCATACACCATCAACAAGGATGTGGGTGACAATTCTTTTGAGCTCAACATTACCCCTTTCCTTGGCCTTTACCCAATCTTCAACGCGGCTCTCCTTCGTCCATATTTCCCACCATTATTAGACACATCAAAGATAACAGAGAAGTTGACACCAACAGAGCTCAACCTTGACTACATGCAACATGTATCCAGTGATCATATTGTGGGCACACAAATCAAGGGCACTTGACAACAAATGATCCAACTTTATCGAGTCGTCAAAGCAGGGCAACTCCTGCACCAAGGTAAGTGGCTCACCTGGGGCCAAATTCAACAAAAAATTCCTCATCTGATGGGGGAACTCAAATAAATGGATACCATTTCTTTCTAAATAAGGAGGATTGATCTAGGTGGATATCGGTGGCCACCCACCTTTTCCAACTCGCTCAAAATTTTTTTATGGAAATTTACTATTTTTAGTAGTTTTTAACTTCTGCAGCCATTTTGAGGGCCTAAATGAAGGTTTTTTGGGATTGAGATTCTCAATGATAGCCAAAGGCTCTGACTAAGCCCCCAAAATGAATATCCTCAACGATACCTTTCCAATGGGCTATCGTGTGCCTAAAACAAAGATCGTATGCAAAAGTTACAACCCCAGGAAGTTGATGTAATAACTTACCCAAATGGGGCCCACATGACTTTTGGTGTTTCACATGACTTTTGGTGCTTCATCTCCTAGCGTTAATTTTTTGGATGTCTAGGGTTTTTGACATTCTTGTTTATTGTAAAAATTCCTTCAAAGCCTCATTGTAATTGTCTTCTTGCGAATGAGCACAATTGTCACATCTCTTCTCAGAGATAAGCTACCACCATTCTAGCAAGCTTGTTTTCCGCTGCATTTTACAGTTTCAACTTATTTCCTTACTGAATAGAAAAATAGTTGTATTGTATCTCTGTTATTATGTGTTAAGCATATTTTAATAATCTGTATTGATTTCATTCATCTCATAAAATCTAGATCATACATTCTCTATGAAGCCTTCTCGAATGCACCAACAACCAAACATTGTCCGACCTGCACAAGGTCGTTCGTTCTCCAGCCCAGGGATGACCCCCTCAACGACGATCCGAGTGAAACGCCCCCATGTTAAAATGTGTAATTTCTCTTCTTTGTCTACCTCGAGCACTCTCTACACCGCTACAATGTAGTTTTACAATTTTGTCTTCTTTTTTCAATTGATAGTCTTTCTTAGTTTCATAGCACTGTTCAACAAGAACTCGAATCCACCACCTGCCCTGGTTTCCATTTGGCAGGGGAGATGACATATTTCTATTTGGAACAATGACATCAAATTCTGACACCTGTTTTGGTTTCCACTAATTCGACGGAATAGATGGAAGACTGTAGCCATGTGGCATTTTTTGTGCTCTAAAAGCTAAGTAATAGGAAATTCCCTTTTTTATTTAAAAAAAAAAAATTTGTTTAAAAAAATGTGTTCTTTTAAAACTTTTTCGGCACGCCAGTGAATTTATGTAAGACGCACCAGTGCTTCCATATTACATTACGCACTGGGGCATCCATATTATATGATGCACTGATAACATATAATTGGTTTTTATTAACAAAATATTGAAACATGGCGTGGTTAATTTTTCAACGCACTGGTGCTTATTATTAATATGCGCACATGTGCATTTGTGGTTTATAAGTGCATTGGGATGCTTTTAAAGTTATTTGAAATTTTATTTTCACATAAATAGTATATTCATCTCAAATTATCTTTTAGGATGAATTCACATGACTTACGATACTTCAGTATACATTTTACATTTTATGTTGCCTTATTCTTAAAAAATGGTTTGAAAACTATATTCAAACTAAGATTGTGGTATGGTCCTTGAAATTTATTTTAGATATGTAGAGAAAAAAATATTTTTAATTTTGTTGAAATGTGGGGAGAAAACCTTATTATATGATCAAATGGTCATTTCTTCAAATTCCATCCCATTTCATATTGCTCAAAGTCCATCACGAAGTTCTCCCTTTCCATATCCAGTAAGTTTAACTTATTTTATTTATGTAACTTCAATTGTCTAATTGATTTTTTTTTATCCATGTCAATCTGAATAAAAATGTATCCAAATTTGTAGGATCCTGATTCAGAATCGAGTTCAAATGCATAAAATATTCTAGTACTGGTTCAAAAACGTCAGAAGGTCTTATCAGGGGAAACATATTGCAAGCAGTTGGTAGATGAAAATGGAAAACCGCTTTACCCTGCCAATTGTGACATTCCATCTTCCAGCCGCAATCCTGGGTTGGAGATGGTTATAATTGTTTGGTATAATGTAATTTGAACAAACAAATTAATGAATTGTGCTTACTAATATCATCGATGTACTAATGTTCAATATTTTTGAAATTGGGATTATGATGATGAGCGAACTACCTACCATATTTAATTGCACCCCACAACAATTTTAACATGAGAGCAGGTTGTAATGAGAGAACAACTCGGAGAGGAAGCGTATCAATAATTTTTGAATCAACCACCTATTCAATTCCCACTATGTCCAGATTCACCAATTAGGAATGACTACAACAATAATAGTTCTTCAGAAGTTGGCAATGGAGACAATAAAAAAGAGATTGGTATGGATGATTACTTATGAGATACAACTTCCATGGAGACAATTTTGTTAGACACATTCCAAAATGATGAGCTAGGAATGATACTCATATTAGTGATACCATTTTTGAAAGCCTGAAATCTGCTTCCACCATCCCTCTCTTTGGACCTAGTGCTCGGTCAAAGTCTACCCAGCTTGGGACAACAATGTTACTATACAATGTGAAAGAAAAGTTTGGAATGAAAAATGCATATTTCTTGGCAATATTGAGGTAATTGACCAATAAGTGCCTTATATTAATTTTGAGAAATATTGTCACACAATCAACATTAGAAATGGTTTCTTTTATAAACATTATATGATCTTGTGCATTTATATTGCCCACTAACTATAGGATATTGAAAGATAATACTTTTACTGGTAACTATGAAGAGGCAAAGCGATTGTTAAAAATGTTTGGTGTTGAGTATATATCATATCATGCATGTTCAAATGATTGTATTCTACATAGAGGAGAATATGCAGGCAAAGAGATATCTCTTAAATGTGGGCATGATAGGTACCTTAAATCAAATAAAAATGGTAAATCACATGGTCCTCCTCATAAGATATTGAGGCACATGCCTATAATCCCAAGGATTCAAAATCTCTTTTGTTGCAAAGAATTAGATATGTTTCAGGGATGACATGCCTCACACAGAAGTGAGTTGGGAGTTATGTGAATCCCAACAGATTCAATAGCCATGAATCATATAGAGGATACATGGTCATAAAAATTCAAGGATGAAGTACGAAGTATATGAATCAGCAGAGAAATGGATGGCTTGAACTCATATTTCCTCCAAAACACCAACTATTATGGTTGTTCTGTAGTAGTGATTAATAACAATATCCCCCCATGGTTGTCCATGAAGAATGAGCATATTATGTTGGCACTTATAGTCCCTAGTAGAAGAAAAGTGAAGAATATGGATGTCTACCTACAACCATTGGTAGATGAATTGAATGAATTATGGGAATAGATACATGTATACGATGTATCAAGACCCATCATACTAGAGAATATTTTTACGTTGTATGGCATATGTTCTTACACCACACATGATTATCTAGACTTGGGAGTTTTCTCTGGTAATTAACATTTTTATTGAGTTTTTTAATATATGTAACAATATTTATTTTCATATTTAATTCGCTATGATTGATATTCTATTCTTAAACGCTAATGTGCTATGTATATAATAATTTTTCAGGTCTTGTAACTAAAGGCTATCATGGACGTAAATGTTGTAGACCTTCTCTGAAGGCTAGGTGGTCCAACCACCTACCAAATCTAGTGTATGACTGCTCGAGGGTATTCCTCCTAAGAACACCCCTATATAAGAGTAACATCCTCTTTCAATGGTAAAGTAGAGAGAACCCAAAGGTCTGCAATAATGACACCATTGGAATGGCTTAGAGCATATGAGAGAGAGAAGGAAAAGGAGATTACAATTTTTTTTATTCAAATGGGGAGCCTATGTTCGATGATCCATAATTCTTCGACACCTATGTTGAGAAATTTCCCATTGGGATGAAAATATAATCTATCTTTTATGAGATCCCATAGTGGGATCATCTTAAGATTGCACACTTACTAGATCCCATGCATATATTTAAAAATATTTCATCTTCTTTATAGAGGCACATATCATCGAAATAAATTGACACATTGGCTATGAGGAGAGATCTTATTTCTTCAAAAACTAAAAAGAAACATTGGCCAAGACAAGAAAGTATAGGAGAGGATGGTCCCTCTTGGTCTTTCAAAAAAGGTGATGTCCCATGGATTTTGAAGAAATAAGATCTTTCTTTGGCAAATGAAGATATATTGGGTGTGAAGGTGCTTTCTTTATATGGGTATCCATACGATGTTGCTTCACTGTGCGTCAAGACCATTTGTCGGGGTTGAAATCACATGACTATTTGAACCTTCTAAAGGTATGACGTATGTAAAAAATATGATTCTATTATTTGTAATTTTTATTTTTATGCCATGGGATAAAACATAATTAATTTTGTATGTGTTTACTTTGTAGTGTCATTATCCTTTGCTCATGCATGGGTGTGTGAACCATGATTTCCCCCATGAGATAAGGTGTTCCATATCTAAATTATCTGCATTTGTACATTGGATATCATCAAAGGAGATTCATATGGCTAACATTCCATTGTGGCGTCAAGAGATAACTGAGATTGTTTGTATGTTTGAGAAATAAATACCACCGAGTTTCATGGACTTGCAGGTTCATCTTCTAATTCACCTAGTAGACGAGGTTGAATTAGTCAGGGTGGTCTCCTGTCGTTGGATGGTTTTTTTAGAGAGGTACATGAAGAAATTGAAAGGATTTGTTCGTCAAAGGAAAAAACCTGAGGGTTCTATGGAAAATGGGTACATATCATATGATTCTTTCTATTATGACAGTGAGTACATCAAGCAGATTGAAAACACACCAGATGCAATGATTTGGGATGACAAAAGGGATGAAGACAAAAGAGAAGGGAAGCTTCTCCAAACGAATGAAAAAAGGCGCTTGATAAAGAGTAAGCGACTTATCGTTTGTCAAATTTCTACATAGTAACTATTCACACTGAACTTCATAATGTATATTTTCATGATCTCATATGTGCTATATGTTGGTCTGATTTCATGAATACATCAATGAATTCAGAAATTGATGCCATCAATAAATTCATTCTTTACAATTCGGAGGAAACAAAACCATGGGTCACATTGTATGAACATACAAGGAGGAAATGAGAAAGTGACAATAAATAATTCAGACAGTTGAACGATAGAATCATGCCTTATCCTGATCATTTAAAAGAAAATTTGCCAATGATATTCCCCAACAGTTGAGTCCCTGACCAATTTAGAGAGTAATATGGTGCATCCGGTCATTACCCACATGAAGAAGAGGATGCACTAAACATAGGGATTGGTTGTAGAAACTCGATAATAATCTCTTTGTGTACATAATTTTTAACCTCATAATGCACATTTGAATTGTAAGTACATCAATATTATCTTATATTTTAATGGTCAAGTTATTAGACACATATTGACACTGTGATTTGTTCACCTTTTTATCGATGAATTTGTTCCCATATATGTGGGCATATGGACATCACTTTTGCACAAAGGATGTCGATGATGGACACATGACACAAGACTGTGGAGTGGAAGTCTAGTTCAACCAATCTAGTCGTGCTAGCCATCGCGATCAAAACACCATACATGGGAAGTTAGGTTACATCATAAAGATACAAGAGATCATTTGAGTGGAATTCTCTTCTTTCCAATGTGTTATTTTTAGGTGCAAGTGGTGAGACACCTTTGATCAGAATGTTGTAAAAGGAAGATTTTGATAGTGGGATGATATGTATCAACTCTAAAAAGATGTAGGATGAAGCTAAGGAGCCTTATGTTTTCCCAAAACACTGCAACCAAGTGTTTTTTAACCCAGATGTATTGGATAGGGATTAATGGTTTGTATTAAGACATGACCTAGATTAAAACATATTTTTGAGAATAATAGTGTTATCATGTCAAGAAACGAAGATAATCGGGGCGATGAAAACGAAGACTAATATATTATACATGTTTTATTCTTTAATTAATTACTTTTATGTTTTCAAATCTATAGTGGATTTAATAATTTGATTATTAAAATGTTTTTAGTATTTAATATTTCACATGAAATATTATTAATTTTTTGATTGGATGATATAATTAAATATTATGTGTAAATGATATAATATTTTTCCATTGTAAATCTAGATGATATTTTTCATTTCTAGTATTTTAATTTTAACTTTTTCTTTAAAAAAAAATATATTATTATATTGTAAATATCAAATATTTTATATCATAATTTTAAAATGTATTTTTATTACCCACCATTTCATATCATTACCATATATTATTATATTGTATTAGTTTTTAATTTTGAATTCATACATACTAATTAGGGGAATATTCAATGTAAAATGAGTCTCTTGACTCAGTTTTTCAAAAAAACATCATTGTCCTTAAATAACTAATGCATGTGTCTCTCTCTAAACCCATATAATAATTTATACTTAAGATATTACATAAAAATCAAATACATAATATATTATGTAATATAATAAAAATAATATGTTATGTATTAATTTTATATTATAAATATAATATATAATAAATAAATATAATATATTATATTATATTATATATTAATTATAACATGATAATTATTACATATCCTATTGTATTGTATTAGTTTTTAATTTTGAGTTCATACATGGGGAATATTCAGATCTAAAATGAGCCTCCTAAGTGAGTTTTTCAAAAAAACATCATTGTCCTTAAATAACTAATGCATGTGTCCCTCTCTAAACCCATATAATAATATATACTTCAGATATTACATAAAAATCAAATACATAATATACTAGCATACTCCCTCAACGAGCGAATGGGAATGCCAGAGTATTTTTTAGATTCTTGTTCTTTGGAATAGAAACATTATATATCAATATGATTCCACATTCTAATTTTCTTCATGTTTAGACATTTGTTGCAAAATTTCAAGCTAGTCCTTTAATTTGGAGGGCAGTCTACAGTGATGTGGTCATCCTTAAAGCAAATAAAATAGTATGGTCAAAAGAAACGACTTCTGCTACCTTTTCGACCACATCGACCCCCTATTCTTCCTCCATAACCACTTCTTATATGATAATCATTTCCTCTTCCACCTTAGTTTTGATCTGCTAATTGCATGCGATATATCGTTTGATAATTAGAATTGTTTCCATTGTGTTGGCATTCCGATGTAGCATTGGTTTTGTCTTCGCAGATGGTAGGTACTGTGACCATGATGGATCTGGACCTCGTGATCATGGGAGAGGAGGCTAGATACTAATATATTAGTGATATTGGCCACCATCCTTGTTGCAAACTCTCCCTCTAAATTCCCTAAGACTAGAATTGCACTGAAACCCCCAAAACAGAAAGCCTAGCATGGCTACCACAGTTTTAATAAGTAATTATTTGATGTTCAAAAAATATAGTAGCACCACTATATACCATAGTTACCAAATTTGACCGTATTGGCTCAAAAAATTTGAAATTCGATGAT